>CAWUFW010017955.1:0-241522 GCA_963921515.1 Calotriton arnoldi
TAGCTTGGCTGCGAGCAGGTAGGCTTAACTTCAAAGAAGGGTATGTAAAGCATTTAAAAACACCAATTCAGTAAATAATTAGGACACAGTGCACAATAAAAATCCAACACCAATTTATAAGAATAGGAAATGTTTTAATCTTTAAAATCACACCAAAACGACAAAAATCTAATGTAGGGAACCGGAGATATGAATTCTTAAAGATTTATCACTTTATAGCACTTAGAAACCTATAGCACCATATTGGGATATCTGGTCGCGATAGACCGGCTCAAAGTCAAAGTTTCAGACCGACCGCGATGGAGCCCTGAGCGGCTACCCCTTGCGGTATGTCCCGGTCACAGTTTTTACCTTCGGACTTAGAAACTTTTCTGGAGCTTTTTCTCGTGGGGTCCCTCGATACTCTTCACCAGGCCGTGTTCGGTGAGGGTTCGCCGGCCTCGGATTTCTTCTACTCCCGGTCAAACTCTGGAAGTCGGACCTACAGAGCTTTCAGCGGGATGAACCTGGATGGCTTGGCGACTCGTGGTTGAAGGCAGGCGGCTTGGCTGACCAGGTTGAGTCGGTCCCCTTACGGAGCTTTTTTCCAAAGTTCTCCAAACTCCTGGAACTTCTTCCTGAAGTTCCCCAAAGGGTCCTAAAGTGTCTCATACTCACTCCAAGGGTCTGGAAGCTCCAAGATGGTCCTTGAAAGTTGAGGACTTCAGTTCCCACAATCCACTTGGACAAAACCCTTACAAATCCACTGGTAGTTTTCCAGGTTGATGATTCTTGGTGGTGATGATCCAGGTGAGCTCTGTTAACCTGTAGCTTGCAGGGAGTCCACTCTTTACTCATTTTCACAGCAAGGTAGTCCACAGGGCTGTAGTTCCAGATGGTGCAGTCCTCAGAGGGCAGGCCTTAGAAATTGCACATCAAACTTCTCAGCATGGCACAACGTCTTGCTTTCTTAAGTTTCAAGCAGCAGATCTGAGAGACTCTGCCCCTCTCGGATACTTATTCCAAGTTCTCTGGGTCAAGCAGGAGGTTACTCCTGACCAATGGGGGCAGGGTAACTCCCCAAGGTTATGACCACATCCTGTAGAGTGTGGCATTATTTTGTCCCAGAGTGCACCAAATCCTCCAAATTCATAATGGCTGATTTTCCAGCAGAGAGTTAAGAGCTGGCTAAACACACTCCTATGATGGCTAATTTCCCTAGACTGTCCCCCTTGCATCTGCTCATTCCTTCCTTAATCCTAGCTCTGGCTTGGGGTCAAAAGAGTAGAGTGGTAACTGACACGGAGGCCTTCCCCTTTCCTTTGAAGACCAGGGTTTATGACTTCTCCCCCTGCTCTGGCATTCCTGTGTAGCAGCACTCTGCCCTCCCAGCAGAGATGGTTAACCCCAGCGGCTCGTAATCACCTCTTCAAAGCAGCCTGGCTAATCCACTTAACTCTGACCAATCAGGACAGACCCCTGGAAGGCTGAATCTGGACCTACAAACAAGAAAGTCTTATAACTTCTTGTCTGTACATTTTAGGAGATATTCAACAACATCATATTGTTGGATTCATCACTACAATTCTGGGAAGTCTTTGAATAGAAGTTCTATCATTCTCCTGTCAGGAGTTATTAGTTAATAACTTCTTGCCATGTTAACCTATGTGGCATGGGATTTGCAATGGGAAAAATGACTAGGGCCATTTTTCCAGCACCAGGACTTACAAAAACATATTTTATAAGTACTCCGCCTATGTCTACAGGACCCCCACCCCATGGACCACCTAGGGAAGATTTATCACAATGTGGGGAGTGAAATGTGAAATTTCACTTAACCCAGGGCATATAAAACTCAGGGGCATATTAGCAAGAAGAGGCGATAATCATCGCTAACCCTGCTTAGCGTGATTTTTTTTATCGCCGGCTATCGCTGGAATATATCGCCACGCTAACGCTGTATTAGCAACGATTAGCGCTATGGCGATGAATAGTCCAGCGATAGCGAGAAATGGGCCAACATCGCTGAAAAACCAGCGATGTTGCATGGAGAAGGAGAACACCTTGCTGATACGACCCTGTGGTCGTATCAGCATAATCCACCCCCATGTTAGGTATGGCTAACACCTGCTAATTGCAGGTGTTAAATAAATGGCGATGACCCCGGTTAGCGCGACTTTTCACGTCGCTAACTGGGGCCATGGCCACCTTGCTAATAGGCGATAGGCCTGTTAGCGAGTGTTTCCCAGGTTTGTTCATCAGGAACGCCCACTTTGCATGTCATTAGCGATAAATATCGCTGACATGCAAAGCGGTAAAAAAACGGGCGCTAATGCCCGCAAACTGTCTCTAACTGCTGTTAGAGACAGTTTGCTGATAGGGCGATATAAATATCGCCGCTTTAGCGGCAAAAAGTGCCGCTAAAGCGGCGATAGTGCCATTGCTAATATGCCCCTCATTTTATAAGGGTCCAGCTTATAAATTCCTGAACCCCGCTCCTGGGACACCTAGGGGAGACCCTGGGGGTTCCTAATATGCCCAAACATTGTAGGTTATCCATTTTTAAGTGCCCCAAACACCAAAGTCGAGTTTGGGCACAATTTACTTTTTAAAAGCAGTCATGGAACCCAGGGCTGCTTTTAAACTGACCTCAGGCTTCACCAGTGCACACATGCAAGTGCAGAAAAGGCTGCTGGCCTCTAAACTGCCATGCCCTACTATATACTAGGGAAAGATAGGTAGTTTCAATCCCCCCGCCCTATTATGTACCAGGGTCTTATAGGGTAGGTCATGCCAATCACAGGGGTACCCCAACCCATAGTGTACCCTAGTGTATGTAGGTGTTTTCACTGTATTCTAAATGTGTCTCTTTCAGCATAACACTGGCCCTGGGCCTGGTTAGGCAGAGCCCAGGGTCAGTCAGAGTCAGTTACCACCAGTACCAGTCAGCACAAAGTTGGGGGGTACCCAGGGCACATGATGACTTTGCAACAATGTTGTTATGTTTTTATATGTTGTTTTGTTTTGTTATGTTATGTAGTTATATTTTATGTTATGTTTTGTTATGTTTTGTTATGGTATGTTATGTTTTGTTATGTTTGTTATGTGTTGTGTTGTTATGTGTTGTGTTGTTATGTGTGGTGTTGGTATGTTAGTAATTGTTATGTGCTGTTTTGTTATGTTATGTGTTGCTTTTTTATGTTATGTATTGTTTTGTTATGTTATGTGTTGTTATGTGTTATGTTGTTATGTGTTGTTTTGTTATGTTTTGTGTTATGTATTGTGTTATTTGTTGTGTTGTTATGGGATGTGTTGGTTTGTTATGTGTTGTTGTGTTATGTGTTGTTACGTGTTGTTTTGTTATGTCTTGTTATGTTATGTGTTGTGTTGCTATTTGTTGTGTTGTTATGTGTTGTTTTATGTGCTATCATGTTATGTGTTGTTATGTTATGTGTTGTTATGTTGTCTTATGTGTTGTTATGTTGATATGTATAGCGCACTAATCACCCGAGAGGGTATCCAGGCACTTGGGCAGGTGTGTGGTCTTCGAAGTGCTTATACGAAAAGCCAGGTCTTCAGCTTCTGCATGCAGGGCGGCTTCTCATATGTGTTGTGTTGTTATGTTATGTTTTATGTTGTTATGTGTTGTGTTGGTATGTTATTAAATGTTATGTGCTGTTTTGTTCTGTTATGTGTTGCTTTGTTATGTTATGTATTGTTATGTGTTGTTTTGTTTTGTTATGTGTTGTGTTGTGTTGTGCTGTTATGTGTTGTTTTGTTATGTTTTGTTATGTTATGTGTTGTGTTGCTATTTGTTGTGTTGTTTTATGTGTTATCATGTTATGTGTTGTTATGTTATGTTTTGTTGTGTTATGTTATGTGTTGTTATGGTATGTTGATATGTATAGTGCACTAATCACCCGATTGGGTATCCAGGCACTTGGGCAGGTGTGTGGTCTTCAAAGTGCTTATACGTAAAGCCAGGTCTTCAGCTTCTGCATGCAGGGCGGCTTCTAATATGTGTTGTGTTGTTATGTGTTGTGTTGGTATGTTACTAATTGTTATGTGTTGTTTTCTTATGTTATGTTATGTGTTGTGTTGTTATGTGTTTTTTTTGTTATATTTTGTGTTATGTGTTGTGTTGTTATTTTTTGTGTGTGGTTTTGTTATGTGTTGTTTTATGTGTTATTATGTTATGTGTTTTTATGCTATGTTATGTTATGTGTTGTTATGTTATGATTATATGTATAGCGCACTTATCACCCGAGAGGGTATCCTCCAATTGCTTATACGAGAAGCCAGGTCTTCAGCTTCTGCATGCAGGGCGGCTTCTGATTTCTGTCAAGTACTGTGAGCATAGTGCTAAAATAGTTGTTGTCTCTCAGCATAAATGATGACTGTGGTATAAAAATAATATAGCACTTTCCTCTGTAGTGATTGCTACTGCTGTCTTGCCATTTCTTTGCCCTGCTAAATAGCACGTTACTATAGCTCGGCTTTTAGTTCATTGACTCGGAAGGATGAAGGGCTAAAATGTCATGTTGGATTTTGAAAACTGGGATTTACAATGTGCATACCCATCTCAGTAGGGAGCCCTGGAAGCACTATCAATATTTAACGTTCAGCATTAGACAGGCCCTTCCGAAAGATTAAAATGCTCGCGATTATAATCACAATATGGCATATTTTCTGCATAAACACGATGTGTGTGTTTACCACGTGGCACCTGAGCTTTCAACATATTCATTCCCTCATGTCTCTATTTACAGAACACTTTATTCTCGGAGGAGATACGTACTGTTTTGCAGCCCATTTGGTGTGTTTTGTGCAATGTAGCTCTTTCTCTTACTTCATTTCTCATACAACTCTCCTCAACAGCAAAAAGTCAGCCCTCGTGCAGCTTTGTGGCGTGCGGAAGCGACGAGACGTGCAGGATAGTCGACGCCCACCCGGTCTGCGTGCAGAACTGGGAAAATGTCTGCACCGCATGGGGGGACCCCCATTACATCACCTTCGATGGGATGAGATTCGACTTCCAGGGCACGTGCACCTACACCATGGCGCAAACCTGCAGCCAAGACGGCACCCTCCCCATCTTCAAGGTCCAGGCCCGGAACGAGAACAGAGGCTCGCGCCAGGTGTCCTACGTCGCTATGGTGATAATCCAAGTGTTCGACTACACCGTCGCAATGGTGCGGTCCGAATACGGCCTCGTGAGGGTGAGGGTCGAACCATGTTTATCATTTTCACTGCTGCCGTTTCTGGGACTGCTTGCTGAATAGTTTAGAAGGTGTCTTACCTGCGTTTATGATAGGAAGATGCGCACAAGGATGTATTGTATTGTGCAGTATCATTTAAAAAGCACTGCATACCCTTCACAGGGGCACGTTGTCTGAATGCTTAACATTGATTGTAGTGTGCGCTGTATGGGAGTTGTTGGCTAAGGTTTATGCCCCTTGCAGAGGTGCTCGATTCATGTTGTGATGCAGATAGCGTGAGAGGCGACGCAGTCACATGAGTTATAGTGGTATGTAGTGCTTAATTTGAGCCGGTGTGGGGGGTCACAAGCATTTTTTGGGGGAACGACACTTATTCTTCTCATATTAGATACTTGCTAAATGCAAGAGAAAGGGAAAACACACAAATCTGAAAAATGGAGGAAGAAAAAGACGGCACAACCGTCACAAACAGAGAGCAGGATTCTGAAAGAGCGAGAAAAAGGGGCAGGGAGTGTCTGGTAGTGGATTAAAGTCTAGGGAGTTTCTTTCTAAACAAGCATTTGCAATGCAATCGGTCTCGCCTTTGGGGCCTTATAAGTATTTGGCTATGCAACACATTTATCGCACATTACTGCAACGTAGCTTCGCTCACATGTATTTGTAGCACAATGACATTCCCAGATGACGGTAATCACCACAACACATTCAATACTTTGGAACTTGTCAGTGACTCCTGTGACAATTGCTTCTGATGAACAAAAAGCCCCAGATTATTATCGCCAGAGAAGGAAGACATCCGAGTGATTTGGTTACAGTTACACAGCGTGATTTGAGTGGGAAAGACAATATTTTATGTAGAGAGCAAAACAACATGGCTACATTTCGTAACAAAGCATAACCACCGCAATGCATTTCTGGCCCGTACTTTGCAACATTAAAATTGGGACTACAGATTGAACACATGCAATACGACAACTGCTATGTGTACATTAGCACCTGAGACATTCCCAAGAAAAACCAAGCATTTGCAATGCAATAGGTCTCGCATTTGCGTGAGTTTGAACTATTGGCATCATTCAGAGAGCAGTAAATAACATAGGGTAGAAATACCACCTGTTCTTTATAACGCTTAGGATGGATAGTATGAAGTACTACATCAAAATTATTACCTACAAGCTAAGAAATGTACTTGCCGTTCAGGTATCCTACTCCTATTTGTAAAACTCCTAATTTTATATAATGATCTCCGTAATAGGTCGAGCGTGATGCGCATGCGGATGAAAGGCTACATGTATTTTGCAAAACATTACTATTCGATAATATCCAAGTTTTTCACGCCCTTGTTTTTACACTTTTGCTCCCCAACAGATACCACTCACACGGATAGGGATGTTTCAAATACAAGAGCAGCAGAAGGATTGTCAGTCTAGTCACTACTGTGTAGCTCTCTGAAACACTAATACAGTAGAAGTGCTGCGTCCGGGATTGCAAAATCTCAGGCAAGAAGAATTTAGCAATGGACCATAAAGACTCCTGGAAAAATTGTGAACCGGTGGGTGGGGGTTCTGGGGGGGTCATCGAAGTTCAAGTCACGAGTGGAATCTACACTGGACAGCCCAGGCATTAATCAACCCTGTCATTCGGCAGCACTAGACGGTGGGCACCCACAATAACATTTGCGCTCATGCACTTCCAGATCAAACACTGCAATTAGTACAAAAGCTCCCCGTGCGCCACTGCGGGATTGGGGGCTCAGGAATCCTACCACCCTCCCGGGTTAGCCCTTGCCACAGACCATGGATTCTGTACTTTTAGTCTGGCCTGACAGTTGGTAAGTGTCCCACTTACATTATGCCTTTGTTTACACCATAGATCACTGGCATAACCATTGGCGCTGCTGGCCCATCTGGGATGGCATTTCGCGGACCACATCTACTTGAAAGGCTGGGCGGCGAGGGGACGGGGGGCGTAAGCATTCTTACTTTGCTACTTTCAGGCCTTCGGTTTCCGAGCAACTGGGCTACTATATTAAGGCAACTTTTTTTCCGTTCCTAAAATACACTTTTGCAACAGTAGATCGAGTACAACACTAACAGGTTGGCACGGTCCGGTGAACGCTTGTTTAAAGTCTCAAGTATGTGTCAATGACATTTTTATGGGGGGGGTTGGGGGGAGGAGTTGAACTCCTACCATGGTTTGAGGCTGTCTGAGCCCGTTATGTTTTTTTAGTATAAGCACCTTGGGGGTAGACTCTTTAGGGCACTACAAGTACCAGAATGCTTTGTGTTACATGAAAGCCCATGCCTGCATATAGTCCTCATGATGGGGTTGGTCGATTGCTAGGCCATTGTAATATTAGACTGGCTCAGCAGACTCCGTACTGGAGCAGGGAGGGATGCGTTAACAAGGACCCACACAACCCACTAAATTAGTTTTTTTAAATCCAACAGCAAAATGCCAAATACGAGAAGTGGGAATAAAATGAGGCATAACTCACTGTTGTGTACAGATCGAGATCAGTTTAGCAGGTGGACTTTAAGAGTTTTGTTGTTGTGCCCCCGGGTAACATGCAAGGTAGAGAGGCGCGTGAAGCTACGCAGGCCACCTGTATACGGACACAGACACATGCACACAAACACATCTGTATACAGACACACGCACACAAACATCTGTATACAGACACATGCACACAAACACATCTGCATACTGAAACACGCACACAAACACTTCTGTATACGGACACAGACAGGCTCACGCAAACCCATCAGTATACAGACACACGCACACAAACACTTTGTATACGGACACAGACACGCTCACACGGATTAACAGACGCACACATGCGTACATCAACACGTTCACTCTGACACTCAAGCACATCTGTACCACTTCCAAACCAGCATCCACGCACAATCATATCTACACACCTACAATCTGACAGACCCGCGCTGAAAAACACACGTAGATACAAAACACTCCTTGACACTGAAACCTAGACAAAAGCACGTGTGTACAGTGACTGAGAATCACAGTTTCCGAAAGACACACACTCATCTGCACACAGACATCTGTTTGGACACAGACACTCACACAACTCCACTCACTAACACACCACACAGTGCTCAGAGGGTACACAGAAACACACACTGACAGACACGCCCTGGCGCAGACAGGCGTCTGCTGCCTGTCACACATCTGTTCACACACACATGCTACAGTCGGCGCTACAGAAACGTGCTCATACTCCGGCTGTGCGGTGTCTGCTCGCTGTCGGCATCAGTGCCAGAGGGGGGTGCTCCCTGGCAGCTGCAGCCAGTGAGCCACGCACTGCACAGAGGCTCCCGCGAAGGAGACGCGTGCGCACGTCTGGATGTAATGACAGAAGCAGCAGAATACCAGGGGGGGGAGGCCTCTATGCTAAGCACAGGGTTCTAGCTTAGGTGTTTTATGGCACGCCCTTATTACATCAGCCATGCCCCTTTGAGAGACTCCGAAGTTTTTTCATCCCACTTAAAGCCCTACCTTTACTGGTTACTGACGCCGCATTTCTTCACAGGTGAAATGCGGAGTCTCTGGCCTGTAACTAGACAAGGACGGAGGAAGCGCAGTCCAGTGCTCGTCTGCTTCTACGGCTGCCCCCCCCTCCGAAACGAAGAGCAGAAGCAAGGCCAAGTTTGATTTGCCCTTTCTCCCTCGAACACAGTGAGGCCGGTCCGCGCCCCAGCCCCTCCTGCACCAAAGAGGTCGAGTCAGGCACCGAAACGTGTCATGGATACCGCGCATGCGCAACAGGGTGCTCATACCGATAATCTGGTTCATCTCTGTGCGCATGCTCAGAAAACTCGGTCATTGAAAAGCACAAGCTCAGAAACAAAACACTGCTCTTATGCGCATGCTCAGAGTGAAGCATTATGTTTTTATGGGCTAAAAAGTGCTGTTCAAGAAAGCGTGTGTTTTTTCCTCTAAAAAATGGCATCAACAAAAGGGTTGCATTGCTAGGATAACAATCTTCACAGCTTTCAGGAAACAAGCATACAATTTTAAAAAACACACGGTTGAGATGGACACATGTAGCATCTGAAACCAAGTACAAAAAGCGGTGCGAGGAGATGGCTCAACAAGTAGCGCTGCTGACTTTGGAGCAGGAAAACAGGGTTCGAGCCTCGGCGTGGGCTGCATCATTTAAGCGTAATTTAATTATGAATAAATTAAACGTAAATAAATAAACAGGGTCGGGTAAGAGCAGGAAGCTGCCAGATGTGAAAATGCGAGCAGCAAAGAAAAAAAGTAGTCCCTAAATAAAAAGATAACAGCCAGCAGTGTAAGGTAACTTTTAGTTGGTTGATGCTGCTTCCTCTAGAAACGGAAGAAAAAGGAAGTGATGTATCGGCCCACAAGCCAACAATGCGCAAGATAAGAACAGCAATGCCAGATTCCACCAATGGCAAGCGACAAAACAAAGACAAATGCAATGGGTGGAGTTTCAGTAGTAATACTGATTACTTGATGCCTCGTAGAGGCAGCGCATGCGCTGCCTATGTGAGACCTAATAACAGTGCTAAATATGTGCTCTGGAGGCCTTCCTGCAGAGTGCAACTTTGTAAAGCCCCTAGGGTGGTACTTTCTGCTCCCTCTCCCCTTGAACGGAAAATAAGGGCTGCCAAATCGATAGGCAAATTTCCAGCTGGGACCTGGCACCGACAGGACTAAGGGCGGGAACCACAACATCACTAGAAGCAGGAGAGCAGCCAATTCCGCATCCACACGGAACTGAGCCGCTTTGATGTGCCGACTGTGTAACCCCTTCGCCGCAGCGGTAATTCCGCCGCGGCGCTGGGGGGCGGGGGGTGAGCGCGGCGCCGCAATGCTTGTGACGGAACTGCGCCGTCATGAGCCACGGGCGGCGTGTGCTCATGACGCGTGGTTCCGTCACGGCCCAGCCCGCTCATTAATTCGCCCGCACACGCGGGGACTTAATGCCGCGTGGGCGGAGCGGCAGCCTTATGACAGAACCGCGCCGTCATGAGCACACGCCACCCGTGGCTCATGACGGCGCGGTTCCGTCATAAGCACGGAACGGGTTAATGGGGCAACACCAATGCTTGATGAAATAAAAACACAGTGACAGGGCCTGCGCGTGCCCCCGGGGCACATCTCCATTGTGTAAGAGACAGTCCTTTAAATGGGCTTTAAAAGAAACCACTGCTGGATGTTTTTTCTTCCCCATACATCACTTATCTACACCCTGCTTAACCACAGTATTGTTCAGACACAAAACCACTTCTATTAACGCCACTGTGCACGGGCAACCGTATTAGACACAGAATGCTATGAATCAGTGTCATACACAACGTTACAATTCTGTGCACTAACAAAAACATGAGGAAAAAGAAATACGAATGATGTACCTGCATGCGCCCCCTAGTTCCGTTTATTTAGTGACTCTGTAACACTTTTGTAATTCTGTACACCCCTTTATACAGTAACTATTCCTTGTGCAGAGGAGATCTCTGTGTCCCCTCAGAGAGGAGCAGACAGCTGAATCCCTTTGTACATAGGAAGCCCGGTGTGTTCTCTTGTACGTGGCCAACGCTCTGGGTCCCTCTATAGAAAAGCACTCCCTACACCAGCTTGCTAGGATGCACCCCTTTGTATATAGGCAATTCTTGGCATTCTCATTCTACAGAAGCGCCCATCTTTATCCCCTTCATACCTAGGCACCACTCTGAATCTGCTTGTAGAGTGCGCCCGTTGCACATCAGCAACTCTACCTTTGTATATATATTTACTTTCTCGGGAGAAGCCACAACATTTCAATTTACGCCGGCCAGCCTCACCTTACCCTAGTCCTCCTTTTAAACGCCAAAAGATGTATCAATGGCGTTCACGCACCAGCAGGTCATAAATAGTGGGAAGTCCGGAGCTCCAGCAGGGGCCGGGCTGCGTCTCCGTGGATGTTAACGTTGAGTCTGCACTGGGCCCCCGCTGCTCCGGCCGGGCAGGTCCGGTCTCGCAGGATGAGAAAAGGGTCTCACTCTGACCCATTGCTGTCTTCCCATGATGAGCTGTGCGGTGCCGGGAGCTGGAGGAGGCGAGTGGTCCGGGCGCGGCAGTGGAGGCAGAGAGAGAGGTGGGCGACTGACTAAGGCACTGAGTCAGCAGAGTGGGGCTGTGCAGAAGGAAGGGGAAGGGGCGGTGGCTGTGATGTAAGGCATTGCGCGCATGTCAAATGTAAATGACTGCGCACTACTGTAAAAACAAGCACTTGCAATGCAATAGAACTTGCATTTACGTGAGTCCTATTGCATTTGAAACAAGAGTGCGGGCGGGCAAAAAGGCACGAACGGGAGTGGGGGGGTGGGTGGTGTTGGGCCGAGAAGTCACGGACTGCGGGAGGGGAGGTGGGGAGCCACGGGAACAAAATAGTTTTGAAAGTAATGGGGCCAGTAGCCATGGAAGTATACAAATGACGACATGGCTGTCAGGAGGAGGGACTAACAAGGCTAAAACCAATGGGAAGGCAGCATTTAGGACCTAAGCCAATCAAAAAGATGAGAGGAGAGTGGGCGGAGCTTCCACAAAGCTTCCACGCTATAGTATATACTGCATGCCTCGCAAAGCGTCAGCGTATGCGCGCTGCAACGCTAGGTGAGACCTAAAAAGAAACACAGTGTGCTGCACTGCGCTACAGGGAAAGGGCAGAAACGCACTGTATTTATCCCATTCATGTCCTTTCCTCAGTGCTAGTGCACAATGGGCTACCTAGTGCCAATGCAGGCACTCTTGCACCAAGGTGCAAAGGTGCCTGTGTTGCATGCAGGGTTGTTTTGGTGCAAAAGGGGCATCTTCCTGCACAAAAACAATCTCCTGACGCATTTTCCTCTATGTGTGCTGCAAAATAATATTTCTGCTCGTTACGCCTTCCCTTCATTTTTGCGCATTCTCAGGTCTACCAGTAATAGTAAATCTGAGAATGCGTCAAAATGTGGAAACCCACGCACCATCCATGGAACATCTCCCTGGGGCAGAGTAACTCAACACAGAGAAATGTTCGTTGCGTTACTCCTTATTTATCAAGCCACTCAGGGCCAAGCAAAATGGCCTTGCGTGGCTTGATAAATCGCATTTTGGGTCTGCATTGTGCTTGTACCATTTGCTTGGTGCAAACGCGATGCAAACCCCTTCATTAGTATGCCCCTAGCGGCCTTGGTATTCGGCATTCCAATGTTTAATTGCACCGGCCACCGTCTTCTAAAGTAGAGCTTTGGACACCAGCACACTTTCTTTCACAAATTAAGCACTGGTGGCTTGTATCATATAGGAAGAGCGATTACAGATGTAGTATAGTGGCTCCACAGATAACTTATTATATAAGTTAACTAGTTACATAAGCCCTAGTCATAGAGGTACAGTTAAGCAACGAGAAAAGACTAAATGGATTTCCCTGGAGCATCAAAGGCCAAGTCCTGGGTGCAAAGTTAATTTGCATGATACATTTGGTAATATATAGTAGGTATATATGGTAGCCTGGTATTATATGTCGAGATGGGATAGAACAGGCACATGATGTGCATACTAAACATTGGTCAAAATATCAATGGAACAATATATCGAGGACAAAATATAAAAAAAAGTCGACAGGTAAGTAAGTTTGGATTTTCTACACCTAACTCTACCTATATCTACCGACACTATTCATATATCTTCACATTATGCTTATGTGGAGTTAGTTATAGTAAATCTACACCTCCCTATATGCACTTACCTTTCAATACTTTGTTGCTCGATATTCTCTCCCTGATATTCTTGAAGGATGATATCCTTAATGTCGATCTTCAGTAGTACAATATGGGGACATAAAAATATGAGTGTTAGAGTATGGGAGGAGGAGGACAAAGTGTTGATGGGATTTGTCCACGAAAGATGAAGTGATTTCTGAAAGGAACCCTTGGCTCATCTTTGGTAGTCTGGCCCACTTAGGAGGCGTTCTGTGCAGCAACTAGTTAGAAACTAGGTCCTATAGACCATAAAAATGTAGTAGGATATATGTAACAAAAATGAAGGCACTCATATCTAACTCGGATTAACAGGGAAAACAAAAATGCTTTATAGGAATGCATTCCAAAAAGGTATTCAATCTTACTGACACAAGAACCGTGAGGAAATGACACAGTGTCCATTACACAATTGACTGGAACTTAGGCAGCAGCCATCTGATAAATGCTTCAATGGCAGAAACCCAATCTGATTGAAAGCCACATTCCAGACAAATTCCTTCATATGGAATGAAATTTGTCAGTGTGAGAAACCACCACAAAATAAGCACCATAGCTTTATCTTTGTCATCCCAACAAAAACACAGAAAAGTACTATAAACAAGGATCAGAATGTAGGAAGCTGGCAATTTATGTGATATACTACTTAGGGGTCAATTACGATGTCGTCCGGAAAGGCTCTGAACGGCATTCAATTCGTCCATATAAGATTCGGATCGCGCATTTCGGACCGACCCGAACACGTTTCTCAACGAGCTATTACGATAGCTGGGAAGCGTTCGAACTGTTTGACTCGGTTCTGAAAGGCATTGGGAGGAACCAAGTCGTTCATCGCCAAATCGCAGCGGTCTACAGAGCACGTTTCCAGCCGAGCGATTAGGATGTCAGATTCGGACAACCTTTCCGAATTGGTTGTTCCGAAACGAATCAGCTGTTGGAATCTGACTTTGGGAGCCCATAGCAGGCCCCCCCTTCACCCGGGGCCCTCCGAATCGGGACCGTGGGGGTACCCATGGGTCCCTCCTACCTATGCATGCACAGTGTGGCAGGCACCATGGGGTGCCCGCCATAGGGTGCAAGGTATTCCCCAACCACCCCTTTTGTCAATGGTAGCCTGTATTCTCGTTCGGAACACAGGCTCCCATTGAAGTCAATGGGAGTCCGACCAAGTTGTATTCGCAAGCATCCGGATGCAACAAAATTGCCAGAACTGAAATGGTCGGGATGCTTTCCTGACGAGATTGTAATCGGCCCCTAAGTATTTATATTGTGTAAAGAGTCCAGAGATTCCCCCAAAAGTGTACAGGGCTCAATGTAAACCCAAAGTGCTCTATTTGTGGTAGTGTGGTCGAGCAGCCTTAGGCCTAACACAGAGGAGTGGAAAACATTTGTTATGCACACAGTGATGAATAAATGACACAACTCAAAAAGGAGATCCACACCAATTTTAGAAAAATAAGCTTCTTTCAAGATTTATTTTAAGACCAAGATGTACATTAAAAGGTAAATACGTTTTTCGAGCAAATACTTTTCACTTTCAAAAATGGCCACTGCAATTTTTCAGTTTAGCAATGTTAACCTATGGGACGAAAACTAGAATGCAGTTTTGCAGGTAAGCACACAACTTACAAATCCAGTCTTTGGGGTTTGTGGTCAACATCGGGCAGAGTTCAGGTTAGCACCAAGAAAGCACCACCAGTGGCAAAGGGGCAGCTGGGTGCAGAGGTCAAACTCGGGGTTGTTTGCCTAATGTTAACCAAAGAAGACTGGGGGTGGTCGAAGATGCGTTGCTCACAGATGAGTAAAGCGGTATCAGGGGTTGATCTCTTGGGGTTAAGGTAAGCACGGGGGCCACATGGCAGCAATAAACTTACACCCTCAGCGGCACATGGGTGGCTGGGTGCAGAGTGCCAACACAGTGTTAGGGACCCAATGCAACTCAATAGTGGAGATACAATTAGAAAAGAGACTGCAGGCTCGGGCCAGGAGGCTGAACGAAGAAAACCCACAGCTACACAGGTAAGTTCTGAAGCTAGGAGATGTAGGGACACTGTTGGTCAAGCTCTCCAAGGCTCAGGGGATTCAGGTGCAGGGGTGTCGTTTGGCATCAGGAAAACAGCTTACCAGGCAGGTTGCGGTCAGGGGGAGGGTTGAGGCTGCAGGCGTCAGCCCATGGGTGACTCTGACTCAGAATTGCTGGGGTACCTTTGCAGGTCCAGTGGGCCACTTGGACTCGGGTCATGCTCATCGGGTGCAGAGGTAAGTCCAGAGGCGGTTTCGTGGTTCCTCAGGGCAGAGTTCTTTGTTCTTCAAAGCTGGTTTCTTCTGGATAGGTCCACTGTCCATGAGAGATTTAGAGTCTTTGTTGAAGGCAGGCAGTCCTCCTAGGGTTTTGGAGGTCGCTGGGCCTACAGGATGATTCGACTTTTGTAGCAAAGGACAACAGGAAGCAGATAGGTTGGCAGGGCTGGCGCCAAGTCAGTCACTAGTCCTTCTTCTTTCTTCCTAGTGCGGCTCTTCGCATCCGGACTTCGTAGGTCATCAGAAATCTGATTTCAGGGTCTGTGAGTGCCACCTAAATACTATATTTAGGGGCGTCACATGGGAGTGAAAGTTAGGGACCAATAGGTTCCTTACCTCGGGTGTCTACACCCTCTATTATGCCACCCTCCTGTGGGAGGGGGCATAGCCCTAGCCCTGATTGGATAAGTCCCACCATGTTCAAGATGGTGGGCACTGAAAAATGTGCTTCACTTTGCCTCCAGCACCTGAGGGGTGGAGTTGGCGAAGGGGAGCACACCTCCTTTTCTCACTATGTTTTCCCAGTGGTTCTCAGGCCAAAAGTGGGGGCTTGGATTGGGGGCGGCCATCTGCTGCTACCAGCAGAGGCTGGGGTCATATTACAAAGGCGGCAAGGCCTTTGAAGCTTCCCTCTCGAGCGCTGTGCTCATCCTGGGGGAAGAGTGACACCTCCACCCAGAATGGGCTTTGTTTCTGGCCTCAGAGAGCCAGGGGCTCCCGACCCAGGGATCCAGAAATGTGCCATGGCACCGAGGCAGTGTACCATGTCAAATTTTTAATTTGTGTCTGCACCAAGGCACGTAGGCTACAGTGGCAGTTAGCATGGCCTTGGTGAGGGGTCCCTAGGAGACCCTCTTAAGCCCTAAGGCCCTAAGTTACCCGGGTACCATTGACTAGTGACTTACAGGGGGATCTAAATTTGTGCCATTCATGGTACAGTTTTAGGGAAAGAACTCTGACACAGGGGACCTGGTTGGCAGGTACCCTGTGCTCTTTCAGTCGAAACCACATCATGTTCCAGGCAAAAAGTGATGGGCTAACCATGGCAAAAAGAGGCACTTTGTTGCATATGTCTTCGAGTTACCATTGATGTCTCCACAATACGTTTTGGGCCCTTCCCTGCCACAGGTACTTGGCCCACCCGCACAAGTGAGGTACCATTGTTATCGGTAGATCATCTCAGAAAATAATGGTAGTGCCATCCCAGTTCCCATAGAGAGGTGCATCTCCTTGCCCCATCCCCTTTAAGAAATTGAAGGCGTGAAGAGAGTGTGATTCAAGATTGTAAAAAGGTGCAGCTGAGCTCAGACAGAATATTTTTCATATTTCATGAATGCTATCAGAATATTTAGCAGAGTACATAGCAATTGCAATATTTAGTACATAGTAATTGGAATCCAAATTCACAGCATTTGTTTCAGACCAAGTGCAGTTGGTAGCATATCCCCATTTGAAAGTTACAAATTACAAGTCTTGCTACATTTAAATTTCAGGAAATTAGTCTTGACGCAAAGAATGCACCATGCAACCTATAATCACATGTTTTGCTTTTGAAGCAGGTGCAACGTGTATATTATTCACTCCTTCTTACCATATCTGTACCCTGGGCAGGTACTTGTTCCAAGACAAATGCCTCACCACAACGACATCTATAGCAATTTGGAAATGAAAATATGTATGCTTTAAAGAGACCATGTAAATGAAACTGGCCAATTGGCTGCAGCTACTGCGAAAGTCATAATACCAGGGGCCTTATTTATGAGGCCTTGCGACACCTTTGCGCCGCCGATGCGTCATTTTTTGTGACGCACCGATGGCGTAAAAAATGTGCCATGTTGCGCCCTATTTACAAAGTGACGCATCTAAGCAGATGCGTCACTTTGTAAAGCTCTGCGCTACATTATACCTGCATCAGGTATGTATGCAGGGTGGGCGTACCCACTTAAAAAGCCTAGTAGAAGTGGCACAGTGAAATCTATCAGATTTCACTGTGCCACTTCTAGGACGCCACTGCGTCAAAATCTTACGCCTGCCTCTTGGCAGGCATAAGACTGACGTAGGCCCTTTCACATGTGGCTTGCCCCTCTTGAAAGGCCACATTGCTGGAGTTGCGTCATGTTTGTGACACACTCCAGCAATGCATAATTACTGCGCCTACAGATACATGAGAAATACTGACGTATCTGTAACTCCTTGCGACATGGAACGTCTTACATTAAATATGGCGCATCCATCATGTTGCAAGGAGGGCGCAGTGAAAACTGTTGCATCGCTGTTTTCAAGCAGCGATGCAAAAGTTTTCATAAATGAGGCCCCAGATGTTCATGGCAAACAATTTGGGGAGTACATTGCAAAAGATAGATTTTCTTACAATGCATATATACAGGTAGGCTTTTATGAAAGTGGAGAGCAGGTATGGGAGTGTGGTCCCTAACAACACTTGAAATAACTCAAGTAATTATTTTTTCGAGCAAACTAATATATCCTTAGCTGAAATACTAGAGACAATGGGGTAGATAACATAGACAAGTCACTTTTGTACATGCCATCTAAGTTAAATGGGTACAATTTTCAATTGTTTTTGAGCTCTTAAATAAAATTCAAGTCTGCAAAGAATGTCATTTTAGCGGATCAAAATGGCATTCTTAAGTTGCAGGATCAGCAATAGGTTTCATCGCAAATGGAAATTGCCCAGACTGAAATCCTATGTGCAATTTCCGTGTGATTGCTTCCTGCATGCTTCACTAGAACAGTAGCTCACAATTAGCTGGCTGCATTGCAGACCAAAAAGCTACCAAACCGTTGTTAAGGGCAGGAAAATATGTGCATAAGTTCTGTTAGTAGGAGGTAATGGGTTAGGAGTATGGGGCTATACTTTATATGCTATAACACTTTTATTAGCAAAATATGCACTTAGATCTTTCAAGAGAGCCAGATTTGGCTAGGAGTTTGTGCTGACATAGGACATGCTTGGAAGCCTCACCTGATCAACCCACATTTTTACATGAAAATTCTCTGGAAATATGATTCTTTATTAAAGATAAATCGGTTAATGCTTAGTGTGAACCTAGGAGCTCCATTAAAAATACATTCTAGGCCACCTGTCTTAACCTTTTGACTTCTGTGGACCCCAATGATTCACTACTGGAAGTTGGGTACCCCAACTTAACTCCTTCACTGCTAAGCCTTCCCCCCGTGTGCTAAGCCTTATTTTGGTTATTTGGGGTAGTTTGTGCTTAGGCCCCTGTATCTTTTTGTCCACATAAGGTATCAATGCCAAATTTGCATCCTTTTCTTCCAACATCTTGAGGATTCTAAATGTACCCAGGGTTTGTGGATTCCTGTACATTTTTTAAAACTAGACATCTAGGGGAATCCAGGATGGGGTGACTTGTGTGGCTCTCACCAGGTTCTGTTACCTAGAATCCCTTGCAAAACTCAAACTTTGTAAAACAAAAATCACGTTTTCCTCACATTTGTGTGATGGAAAGTTCTGGAATCTGTGGGGAGCCACAAACTTCCATGCACCCAGGATTCCCCCAAGCCTCCCGATAAAAATAGTACCTCACTTGTGTGGGTGGGCCAAGAACTTGCGACATGGAAGGGCCTAAAATGTATTGTGGAGACATCAAAATTACCTATCACAAAACAACATGGTTTTGCAAGGGGGTCACCTGCGTTTTTGGTCCCGGGCTTGGCGGCCATCTAGGGAAACCTACCAAACCCAGACATTTATGAAAACTAGACACCTGGATGAGTCCAGGGAGGTGCCAACGTTTAACTACCTAGAATCCCCTGCAAACCTCAAATTCAGATGAAAAAAGTCAAATTTTTCTCACATTTCTGTGTCGGAAAGTTGTGGGATCACCGAGCTGACACAAATTTCCTACCACTCAGCATTTCCCGAGGTCTTCCGATAACAATGGTACCTCACTTGTGCGGGTGGGCCAAGTACCTGTGGCAGGGAAGGGCCCAAAACGTATTGTGGAGACATCAAAATTACCTATCACAGACGAACCAGGTTTTGCAAGGGGGTCACCTGTGTTTTTGGTCCTGGGCTCGGTGGCCATCTAGGGAAACCTCCCAAACCCAGACATTTCTGAAAATTAGACACCCGAGGGAGTCCAGGGAGGCATGGCTTACGTGGATCCCCCAACGTTTTCCTACCCAGAGTCCGCTGCAAACTCAAATTTAGCTGGAAAATCAAGTTTTTCTCACATTTATGTGTGGGAAAGTTGTGCGATCACCGGGCTGACAAAAAGTTCCTACCACCCAGTGTTGCCCCAGGTCTCCCGATAACAATGGTACCTCACTTGTGTGGGTGGGCCAAGTGCCCACGGCAGGGAAGGGCACAAATCCATATTGTGGAGACATCAAAATTACCTAACACAAAACAATCTTGTGTGGCAAGATAGTCATCTGCATTTTTGGTGGCAGGTGGGCCTATAAGCATAAGGCCGATCTGCCCCCAAGGGGGGGCAGAAATGGCCAAAATATTCACCCCCTAAAGATGCGTGACCTTTGCCCAAGGGGCCGCTCCCCACAACTAAATACCAAAAATAAAATCCCTGGTATCTAGTGGCTTCTGCCACCCCTTGGGGGCAGGTGGGCCTCTAAGCATAAGGCTGGTCTGCCCCAAAGGGGGGGGCAGGAACATACAGAATATTCACCCCTATAGGGCAGCGACCTTTGTCAAATGAGCCACTCCCCAACATTGAAAAAAAAGGCAGTAATAAAAAATACCAGAATCCCTGGTGGCCTAGTGGAGTAACCCCCAAAATAACGCGCGGATCTGCCCCCAAAGGGGGCAGAAACAGCCGAAACAGTTGTTCCCCAAAGGACTGCGACCCTTTCCCTAGGGGATTCTCCTCGACATCGCCGAAATTAACCAAAAAAAACCCCTGGTGTCTAGTGGGCATTCCTGCAGCACAATCGCAGCCCTATGCGCGATCATGCAGCAGGAATGGTCCAAAGAGACATTGGAGGAAAGGAAAACCCTTTCCTTTCCCCCGATGCTTCTTTGTTACAACCCCTCCCCCTCCCCAAGGAGAAACTTACCTTTCTCATAGACCCGCTGGAAGGGGGGGCAGTGGTGGGGGCGTCACCAAGGACACGCCATGGGTGGGTGCCAGGACAGCCGGGAGCCGTCCGATGCACACCGTGGCATCGGACAGCTCCCGGCCGTCCGATGCATGGAACGGGTCAAGCAATTTCTATTTGAACTTCAAAACAATACACAAAAATATAGAAACAAGAAGTTTCAAGTTTATTTAAATGTTTGATGATATTTCGACTAGGCAAAAGAAACATTAAAATCACTACTCAAAAGGAAATGTAAAAGTTAATAATAAGGTGCATTTTAAGATTAATATAAACCTTTATAAACCTAACCAAAAAGATGGTAAAAAATGCAATGTACTAAAACAGCAAATCATCAATCTATAAAATGTCACCAGAATTAGGCAAAGAGCGGGTAAAAAATTAAATAGCCATACAAAAGACTAGTAATAAAGTGTATAGTGCAAATTACTAGTGACTAGTTTTATCAAACAATTTCTCTACACAGTTCAAAAAAACAAAAAATCACCTATATGGGGTATAGTCTCCTTTGGAGTGTTGGCCACCAAAACATATTAGCACAGTAGTTTCAACAATATTTTATGGTTTACAGGGTATTTTTCATATATCAAGTAGACCACTTGATTCATCATGGTTTCTAAAAATGTCCCTAATTGATAACAAAGTCTTATGTTTTCACATCTCTGCACCTTTATCATTAATTCATGTGCATGACGGATTTGAAGATCTCTATCAATAGGAAACAACATTTTTTTCATATCAGAAAAAACATTGCACAAAATAAAAGCAAATGAGAAAGTGTCATTGCAGTAGTTTGACAGACAGGGCAAATAATCAGATCTGAGTTATTTGTTCCATGTTATATAGTCTGTGTCCAGGAGGTGAGACAGTTGGGGTCTTGTACCACAGTCCTCTAAATCCTTTTTTTAGAAGATCCTGCTTTAGCCAGATATTTTATCAATTTGTTCCTCGGGTGTACTGATCACTGTCCTAGATTTGATATTGTGTATATATCAAAATCTGCCATGGTTTTATGTAAATTCTCGAGCCATAGACAAGGCTTATTTGATTGCAGATGTTGTTTAATTAGTGGCCCTAGCAAGCCTTCCTCTGCCTTGGCGATATTAAACTAATAGTTCAATATCCTTTGCTGGTACTTATAGCTAATGTCCGTTAGGCCCAGCTCTAGCCTTAATAAATTAGTCACTGGGCCTCTTAGTAAACCAAGCCATTTTTCCTGATGTTCATTTCTGTGATCTTGAGAACATCTTATATTTTTTACAAGAAGAATCTCACATTCATACAGCAACAAATTACTTATTTTTGAATTGTAGTTCTCTCTGAGAACTTCAACAGACTTACTAGTACCAAGCTCAATTCTTTTAAGGATCCTTCGACCACTTTTGCATTCAGGTCCCGTTGATCAGTGTGAGGTTTAAAATTTAAATTATTTTTAAAAAGCAGACCTAAATACCTGTAGTCTTTCACAATCTCCGGTTGTTCCCCTCTTAGCCACCATTCATATTTGATTTCTGATTTGTATTGCTTGAGGATATCATTGCTTTTGTTTTAGAAACATTTATGAGTAAATCATTAGAGCAGCAATATTCTGAAAAAGTGTTTAAGTGTCCCTGTAGACCTACTGTGGTTAGTTTGAATATAAACCTATGGAGCTGAAACGCGTTGGGACAGAAAATTTTGCTGGCTACCTATGGATTATATTGTGTTTAATAAAGCGCTTTAATTCCACGGAATCAGGCTTCAAAGCTTTTCTTTGCAAGAGAAGTATTTTTGTATATCTATATAGAGGTAGAAGCTATGGAATTTGTGGCAGATATCAATATAAATGACATCAACTTAAAATTCACCTCCACCATCAGCGATAGGAAAATTTATTTTCTTGATGTCTAAGTATATATAGAAAACAACAAGGTGGAAACAAGAATTTATAGGAAGGATACAGCTGGAAACTCGGCCCTACATTCCACGAGTTTTCATCCCAGGCACCTGGTTGAGAGTATCCCCTATGGGCAAATGCTGCGACTCAAACAGGTCTGCAGCAACCCCGTAGACCTAGCTACAGCACAGCAAGAGAGTATGAAAAGATTTGTAGCACGAGGGTACTAAAAAAAGACTATAGAAGTAGCTATCAATAAATCCCAAAATCAAGATAGATCCCTTCTATTTCAAACCAAAAAGATGAGAGACAATACTGAACCACCAACCAATGGAAGTAGGATTAATCTTAGCATATAATGCCCAACAAAAGGAGATTAAAAAGATCATGCAGTGGAATTGGCCCATTGCGCGGGGTGACCCGGTGATAGGGGTCAAACTGCCACCAAATTTGGGGATCACCTACAGAAGAGCTCCCTCAATGCACAACAGTTTAGTAAGCAGCAGCCCAGAAATAAAAGACCAAAGCAAATGGTGGGTACAAAATGGTTTTATAAAATGCAAGAATTGCAAGGCATGCCAATATGGTATAAACAAGAAAACATACAGGACGGCGTTCAGTGAAAGAGAATTCCTCATTAACAAACCACTTAACTGTAAAACTGAATATGCCGTGTATGTTTTGGAATGCTCTTGCAACCTTAAATATGTGGGGAGCACCAAGCTTCCTGCACACAAATGAATTTTGCAACACATTAGAGCCATCAACAACTATGATCAAACGTACCCAGTAGCAAGACACTTCAGGGAGGTACATGGCAGCGATCTCAAGGACCTGTCGTATTACCTCATAGACACCATTCCCTTAAATAGAAGGGGAGGTGACAGAGAGGGGCAACTTAGAAAGTTAGAAACAAGATACATTCTTAACTTTGATAGCAAGATCCCGGGAGGTTTGAATACGACGGAGGACCTTTATACCTGCCTTTAGTGGCCATTAAGAATTAGCAGACCCCGCTTTTGACCCTTACCAACATCCGGACTCCCCTTAGACTAAATCTATCCCATATATAAGGGAATATTTCCAAATTAAGTTAAAGAGGGTTCGAGGGTCAAAGTTACACTAAATGAAAGAAAATGTAAGAGCACTTCAAGTAAATGAAAGCAGGCCGCTTGACCAACCCCAACCACAAGAATAGTGGTTTTTTAATCAAGCACCTTTTTAAATTATAGACACAATACCTTGATGTTAGAAGGGAAAATTGAGTTATTTTTACTAATAGGACTGCACTAGCACTTTTCAGTTCACGAAAGCTTGGATTAAGAACAGTTGTGATCTGTGGGGATACATGGTAGGAATTGTTTGTACTTGCATAATTGGTATCAGAAAGTTTGTTACAAATGAAATTATGCATTTAAGCAAAGATTTAATGATGAACATTTATTTATTTATTCATTTAATTATATAATGACTCTAAGCATTGAAGCTTAACATATGAGATCAAAGAATATATTTATATATATATATATATATTTTTTAGAGTTTTGTACTTTTGATATGGTTTTAGCTTACATTAATTTATCTAATATGGATTCCTACAGAGACAAAATAAGTATTGCACTTGTTATATGCTGTCTTAAAACGTTTTGAGAAAGACCGGCATAGTACTAATGAAAACAAAAAAATGGAAGTGTATTATACTGAGATGTGATGAGACAGTATGTTTTTTATGTCTATTACCCGTTATGAGCACGAGTCACTTTAAAAAGGGTGTGAAAACCAAAGGCGTTGTCATGTGATCAAGGTCTGGCTGGACTGAAACGCGTTATGGCCGACACTCAATAAACTACAATCTCTGCACTTATCTTGTGGTCCGCGACTGCTTTGGCGAAGTAGATTGCTGAGAGAAAAGGCGGTTCATTGGAATATATATATATATATATATATATATATATATATATATATATGCAAGCTCCTTCTTCCCCACTCCTATGTTCCAAGGAAGAGCACTCATGGGTGTGATGTCAGAATCTGTTTTATTAAGAGCAAAACAGACGCGTTTCGGCTGGTGCCTTTATCGATGTTTTTAGTTTTCGCAATCCGAACGAAACAGTATTTTTTTATATACATACAAAAAGCGTTATCACTTGGTATGTTCAAAAACATAGATGATGGACTAATTTTTGAAGTTACTTATCGTCGCCCTATTGGAACGGTGTATAATATGACATTATGTGTAATTTTTAAAGCATTAAATATATTTTAGCCTTCAATACATGGCCAAATTCATAAACAATATCATGCCGTGTATCGACTCCACTGTCTCGTCCTTACTTTATTGGTTGGCACTGCCAACTGTTACTGATATTATAAGGTAAATCCTATTTAAATATCTTGCTGTGTATCGGCTTTTTACCAAGATGTGCCTCCTGAAAGGCGGCTGTGGTGATCCAACATTGCTATTTAAATTCAATAAAGAAACCATCATCAAAACACATTCTCTGAATCTCGTTTAGAACTTATTCTGCCGTATATCGGCCGTATATTCGTTCATGTCACGTGTATGTCAAATAATTCTTACTCGGTTAATCCTGCTCATGCACAAAAACAAGTATATACATTGTATCAATAGAGAAAGTTCATATTTTAGCCTCCCTCTAAATGCTCACCTACATATCAAATAGGTTCAGAGTCAACTTGTGTTGTTACTTCAATTTTTTAGGCTTTTTGGTCTTTTGAACCTTTTTAACCTTTTATAACCTTTTTTAATCTCCAAGGTGTATGGCCAGCTCTTCCCCGCTATTCATTCCATTGGGCATTTTCGTTTGAAGGTCTATAATATATCTTGACTCTAACCTTCTAAGCTTTGTAATTCTGTCGCCCCCTCTTTTGCTTCAAGGTACCGAGTCTATACCAAAATAACACAACAGATTCCTGTTGGTCTGATGTTTCTCAGCAAAGTGTCTGGATACGTGGCATCATTTTTTGCTATGGCACGCATATGCTCCAATATCCTGATTTTTGTGGGGTGAATGGTACTCCCTATGTATCTAAGTCCACACGGACATAAGAGACAGTATACTGCATAAGTAGTATTATAAGTTAGGAACTTATTGATTGATTTCTTCTTATTTGTTTCTGGTATGTCATATGACAATATTCTCTTGCTATTTACACAGGCTTTGCATTTCCCACACGGGAAAAAACCCTTCATTTCCTTCAGGGTTCCCTTGGTGTTAGTTATTTTTTGTAAGTGACTCTGGACTAAATGATATTTAATTGATCTAGCTTTTTTGAAAGTTATTTGGGGAGTAACAGGTAAGTCTGGACCAATGACTGCATCCGTTTTAAGAATGTGCCAGTTCTTTCTCATTATCTTTCTCAGTTGATTGGCATCTTCTGAGAATGTAGTGATTAATCTAAACTTGGTTACCGTTTCCTCATTGAATGGTGTCTTGGTTTTCTTTTTAAACAATTCCTGTCCAGGCATCTTGATTACCTTATTCAATGTGGTCTCTAACAGTTCTGTACTGTATCCCCGCATTTTGAATCTATCACAACTTTCCTTTGCTGCTAACCTAAAGTCATCCTCCCTGGAGCAGTTCCTTTTTAATCTTAAAAATTCCCCACAGGAGATACTTTTGATCAATTGGGGTGGGTGATTGCTCGCCGCGTTCAGGGTAGAATTGCCCGCAGTTGGCTTGTGGTAGAGGGACATGTTAAGTTGATTGTCCGCTACACTGGCCTTCAGATCTAAAAACACCTACCGCAGGAGTCAGTCATATGCCTACTGCTCCAACAATTTGAATAATTGTCGATCCTCATCGACGGTGGCGTTTTCAATCTGCCATGGCAGTGCTTGGTAGGTGTTTGAAAGCTGCCGTGGTCTGGCGAGGAGTCGGCATCATGGGACACTAATGAAGCAACTGTGCACCTTTTTTTGATAACGAGGGAGGATTGTATTGACTTATCCATCCATGAGAACATTTACGGCGATGTGCCGCAGCGGGTGTGTTAATCGTCATACAGACGGGGATTGTGAATATCGTTTGGCCCCGCTGTATTACTGTGAGGTCTGGATACATCAGATCGTAGGGGGCTGGACATTGGTCTGGGACCTGAATAGCAGTAGTCCTCTCTCTTCACCAACGATTTCCTCGTCCAATGAGGTGAATTCCTGTAATTTAAAAAGTGACACGTTGGCAAGGTCTCATTTTAATAAAGTGAGCTGGAAGAAGGCTAAACGCCGAAACGCGTCCTCGCTAAATAAAGCTATGACTTTGACCCCGTGAGTGCAATGAATTCCTTTTGGATGTCAGCGTGATATATATATATATATATATATATATGTATATATGTATATATATATATATATATATATATATATATATATATATATATATATATATTCTACAAAAATGATTCCTCGATCTTAAGAACCACTTTTTCAAAAGAGCGCACTCTGGAGCAGTAAATCTTTGTAATTAATTATTTTATTCTTCATGCCCGAAAAACAGATTGACAAACGCGTTTCGGCGTAGCTGCCTTCTTCAGTGTCAATGATTCATGTCAATTCAGTGTTTAAATAAAGTTGTGCTGTACAGATTGTCTGAAAATCAGTGCTACAGAAAGTGTCTTTGTGCTAAAAACAAAATTGCTCATTGCTCGGCAGACATTTTGAATTAGTCATTATATACACTTTAAAACAGTCGATTCTATCTTATATACATATTCTATCGTGGTGATGAACTCATGTTTAGTCACACGTTCACCTTTCTTCCTTAGCGCTATTTTGAAAATACACCTTTTAAATGCATTTTTCTAATTTAGGAA
Source organism: Calotriton arnoldi (assembly GCA_963921515.1). NCBI lineage: Eukaryota > Metazoa > Chordata > Amphibia > Caudata > Salamandridae > Calotriton > Calotriton arnoldi. Next base: position 27,084 of record CAWUFW010017955.1, read on the forward strand.
ATTTCTTCAACTTAGTCAATTATAACGCAAATTGAGACGAAAGAAGAGAGACTAAATCGCTTTGATTATAAGACATCGTAAAACATTTCACAATGCTTTTTCATCCCCTTCTTACCAGGGGTGTCTCTCAGTTCTATACAATAGAATTTGAGCATTTCAATGGGTTTGCCACACCATCAATCTAAATAGTGCCCTGTATGGGCTTTCTAGCAGCAATGGGGTACTCTGCTCTATTACATTTCATCATTCCTGTGACAAAAAACCATATTTTAGACAATCCTATCTTGTTCAATTACACACCAACCTTCGTCCATTCCTCATCATGAACTGTCTTGTTAAGACGATCATCTTGTAATATAACAATGTTTAAAATATTTACAGGTATGACGCCGATGGGTGGGAAAAAAGGGGGATAGACTCAGTTTCATTATCAGTCCACCCTATTGTGTCAATTTTCAATACTATTTACAATGTCTTTCACTCCCCTTGATCTACTCTTTGTAGGTTTATTTATATCTTTATTTGTATATCCTCCTGTTAATCAGGGATAACCCACTGTAAGGACTATGGCGGCATTAAAAGAACAGGTTGGTTTTGAATATTTTGGTGTATTTGTCACTTTCTCTATTTAAATCACGCCCTGTATGGGCTTGCTAAAAAACAAGAGATTCCCTCCTGTGTGTCTTTCTTAGTTAAACAGAGAACAGTAACTCTGACTCATTTTACTATTTCAGTTGTTGTTGGTTAGTTTACAGCCTATCTTATTCTATTTACAATTAGCCTATATGAACCCACATCTCCTCTTCATTGTTTAATCCCCTTGGTGCCTTGCTCTGCAGTTTAATTATATACTTTGATTCTAGGGTGCGTAATCTCTTTACTCTGTCTCCACCCCTTTCAGATTTTTCTACTTGGTCCAGGCAAATTTTTTTTTCAATAGGTTACTGTTACTATTGTGCTTGATCTCAAAATGCCGGGCAACAGGATAATTTTGATCCTTGTTATTAATTGCCCAAAGATGCTCAAGAATTCTTTTGTTCGTTGGGTGGATCGTGCTACCCACGTACTGTTTGCCACATGGGCACTGTAAACATTAAAATGTATGATCTGAATTACAGTTAAGAAACTTTGATATTATGGTTTTGGATTCCTTGCCTGGTATCACGTAGTCTTTTACTTTAGTACTATTTCAGCAGGCCTTACATCTCGTGCAAGGAAAGAACCCCTTAATTGGGTCCAGTTGTTTCAGTTTGGATTTATAATGACTTCTAACCAAATGGTCTTTTAAAGATGTTCCTCTCCTGTAGGTAACTAAGGGTTTCTCTGATATCAATTCCCCTATTACACTATCCAATTTAAGCATCCGCCAATTCCTTCTTAGGATTTGGAACACTTCGGATGATTTTTCAGTGTAATCTGTAATCAATCTTACTCTGTTATCCTCTTGTTTCGTGTTATCTTCCTCTTTGTCAATTAAGAGTTGGCTCCGCTGTGTTTCATCACTTCTGGATTCCGCCTTCCTTAGAACCCCCCTGCAGTATCCTCTCTTGAGGAATCTCTGTTTGGCTGTTTCTATTGCTTTCCTATATTCAGAAGTCGTGGAACAATTTAGTTTCATCCTCAGAAACTCCCCCTAGGGGATGTTGTTAATCACACTTCTGGGATGATAGCCGCCAGCGTGCAGGATTGAATTTCCTGCAGTGGGTTTGCGATAAAGTGCCGTTTCTAGGGTGTCATTCTCTACATAAACCCTCAGATCCAAATAGACCACTTCTTTTTTGCTGATACTGCTTGTAAATTGCAGGTTTAAATCATTCTCATTAAGAGCTTTGATGTAATTCTCTGCCTCGCTCTGTGGACCCCGCCAAATGATGAAAAGATCATCAATGTAGCGTGTCGACAGAGCCACATTGTCCATCCACCTCTCATTGGTACCCGCCCAGGCCACGTGCTTCTCCCACCAGCCCACGAAAAGGTTCACGTAACTGGGGGCGAAGCACGTTCCCATGGCGGTACCCTGATTCTGTAAATACAGTTGACCTGCAAAGGTAAAGATATTATTATTGAGACAGAGCCAAGTCAACTCAATTAACATTCGATTGTGGTCACAAAATTTGAGGGGGTCTCTTTTGCAAAAAGAATTTGATGGCTTCCAAGCCCTTCTTATGGTCAATACATGTGTAAAGGCTTGTAATGTCTAAAGTCATTAGGAGCATATCTGATTCCCAACGTGTCCCTTCGATGATTCGCAGGAAGTCCTTTGTATCTCGCAAATACGAGCTGAGATCTTTCACCATGGGGGAAATAAAATGGTCAATGTACATCGAGGTATTTTCTAGGAGACTGTTTTTTGATGACACAATCGGTCGTCCTGGCGGCCATTGCTTATGTTTGTGGACCTTCGGTAGGTGGTAAAAGGTTGCTAGCTCTGGAAATTCACAATTCAGAAATGTCCAATCTTCCTGTTCTAACACTCCATCATTTCTCCATTTTGTTATTAATTCCTGGAGGTCTGCTATGCTTTTTTCATATTGCTTTCTGTTGATGGGGGATGTAGGAGAGTAGAATCTGCTTCACATGGGTACCCCCACTTTTTGCTGATGCTTCACTGTATTTTGACTTTAGTCTGGCTGGGGCCCTGCTAATCAGAACCCCAGCCTAGCTGCTTCCTCTCTAAACTGGTTTCCATGTACCTTAGGTACATCTTTGATTGGATTCTGGAGTGCCCTTATAAGTCCCTAGTATATGGTATACTATGTACCCAGGGCATAGGTACTCCAGAGGCCTATCAGGGGCTGAACCATATATTATGCCACCCCTGGGAAGCCCTCCAAAAAGACACCACAGGTCTGCTACTGCAGCCTGGGTAAGGTGGTACATGCACCCCTTACTGTGGTATAGGCTACCTATATCACTACCTTTGCACACACATATAAGTCACTCCTATGGCAGGCCTTAACAATACTGAAGACAGAGTGCTTGGTTTTTATGTGAGAGGGTGCCCCTGCATGAGCAGAGCCCCTCTGCAGCGTTCGGAGTCAATCCTCTGGTGCTGTTTGTGGTGCAGCCTGACCATATACTCTTAAGTGCATTATAACCTTGCGTTAAATGCTAACTTTGGGATGGCTGCACGGAAACATGTCGTGTTTGGTGTCAAACATCTTGGAATACTACCCCCCCCCCGCCAGTTCTGACGGCGGGGGTAGCATTCCACCCTTCTAGAGGGAGAGACATGTACACACCGGCATACCCAATATTAACTTTTCAGAGCCCTGGCATCACAAAATGGATGCCGTTGCCACAGACACGGGTCTGGCCTCATGCTGCTGACCGAAACTCCGGCAGTGGAGGCCTGGACAATAGGTTTCCTGTCGAAGGGAGGTGTAACCACCTCCCCAGACAGGATAGTGTGTATTGGGGCTGGGCGGGAGCACTCTCGGGTGCTTTGAAGTCCTGCACTGGGGGCACATTTGGTGTCCCAGTGCATACCCCAGTTCAAACCGGATCAGGGGCTTCCAGCCCCTGCTCTGGCGCGAAACTGGACAAAGGGAAAGGGGTGTAACCACCCCTCTGCCCTGACCCTCCCATAGGTGGGTCCCCAGAGTATGTCCAACCCCCTAACTTTGTATAAGTATGGGACCCCAGTCCTTAGGACTTTAGATTTACCTGGACGAAACTCTGATACAGAATCCTGGACCTTCGACGCTCTACTTTAAGATTAGAGGACTGAAGAATCTCCCTTGGGGTCAAGGAGTGACTCCCCTGCTTGGCAGGCACCAAAGAAGCAACTGTCCGGTCTGCATCGCTGAAGCTCCCGCCGGACGCTGAAGTCTTTCCATCACCAGAGGTGGATTTCCAGACTCCCCCGAGGCTGCCCTGAGACCCCAGCGAAGCTGAGGCACGTAACTGTCGTGGGTAACGTGGAACTGTGACCCCTGGACACCGAGAACTTTTGCAAGTGCATCCTCTTCCTGGTCTCCCTCGAAGTTGTGCTTTGGGCTCCGAGTAGCCCCTGCCACGAGCACCGACTGCACCGAAGATCACTGGCCTCCACTCCACGAGTGTCCTGTGAGCCAGCTCCAAGTGCGTCCACTCGAGGCACCTTTGCGATCGCTAGTCCGTTGGCTAGTGGGTCCTCCCGAAGGCAACTCTTCTTCTGCTTGGGCTTTCCTGGTTGCTCCAGATGTGCCCTGACTTACCCTTGCTGGGTGAGTCCCTCAGACCTTGCTGGTCTACACCAACGTCCTTTCTCTGTTTCTACATGACTTGCCGTTGCCAAGGCTTTTTGGGTCCAATCCGGTCGCCGACACCCCAGCACTCGACAGACATCGTGGAACAGCTTGAATCCAGCTCCTGGTCATCGTCGACACCTCCTGGACCTTGTGGCTGAAGAGTCAAGACGCCCGTCAACCTACCTGAAGCACCCGACATCGGTGGGCATCTGCTCATCGCCTTCCTGGTCACTGGCTAGTGACCAGGCTCTGTCCCCTCTGCTTTCAGGTTCTTCAGATCTCCGATCCATCCTTGGATCCACCCGGACACTTTCGACTTGGTCGCCAGCAGCACTTTGCAGCAGATCGCCATTGAAATCAACGACGAAACCCGACTCACAAAGACACCTATGCACCCGGCTTCCCTGGGTGAGGTAACTTGAGTACTCCGGTGCTCCCGTGGGTATTGACTCTAGAACGGCCTAGTTCTAAAGGGGTTTGCTCCAAGTCCTCTTCTAAGTGTCCTTTCCTTTTAAAAACCTAACCGCGACTTTCCCCATAGAAGTTAACGGTGATTCGCGACTGTGTTCCCACACTGCATGCGTCCCCCGTGGGTCCCCTGTGTCACTACCTTGGGTGGTTCCTTGTGGTCCAAGCACTTCTACAGGCTCTAGGCCTTGTGTCTAGCTCAGTCGTGGTTCATATACCACTTTTTTGGTATATGGTTTGGTACGCCCCTAGGGCTCAAACGTGTATTTGTGCTATTACTGTTGATAACTGACTTGTAACCTATGTACTTCGAACTCTAGCCTCATAAAGAGACTAGAGGGGTGTGTTTAAGACTAAATACATATATTTTATATATATACCTGGTGTGGTCCTCTTTCATTTGGTCACTCAAGAGATTATAGACTGGTAAAACAAGCTGCTTTACATTCCTTCAAGACTCAGCCTGAAGGCTGCTCTCCATAGCTACCACTAGGATAGCTTTCAATAAAGGTTGTCTTTAACCTATCTCCATAAGGGGTTGTTTGGACTGGTGCAGGGTGCCCACTTTAATTAGTGGACAGCATATACCAGGCCAACTTCTCACAGGGGAGTAATGGTCCTCTTTATTCAGTTGATACAAGGCCTCATCCTCATATTGTTTCTTATTTAAAACCACCACATTTCCCCCTTTGTCTGAGGGGTTGATTATGATTGTGTCATCCTCTTTCAATTTTACTACTGCCTCCCATTGTTCTTTCGTTAGATTTCTCTTGTTCCCATTAAATCTCTTTTCTTGTAGTTTTTTCAGATCTTCAATTACAATCTCCTGAAATGTATCTATTCCCTCATGTGGTGTACGAGGGAGTACCTTTGATTTCACCCTCAGATTGCTCTTGCAGCTTCTCTGTGTTATGCCTGTTTCTTCTAGCATCTGCGTTGCACCACCTTCAATATCTCTTTGGAAGCTTGAATCATCGTCCAATTCGTGGAGAGTCCAAATTGTGTCTAAGTCTGCCCCCATGAGTTGATTCAAAGGTTCTATTCCTTCTGTTGGCGTGCCTTCTCTCCTCCCAGGATTTAGCACGTGTATTTTCATCAGCTTGATTTTGTGTACAAATTTATAAACGTCTATACGTATCTGTGTATAATCAAATTCGGGAGTCGGACAGAAAGTTAGTCCCAATTGTAGTACCTTGATCTCTGTGTCCGACATCACCCGATCCGAGAGATTAAGTACTGTTTGTTTGTTTTCATTCAATTCCATCTTCCTCCCCGTTTGCTGCGTGTCACAACCAGTGTAGAGCGTTCGCTTCCTGCCTTTTTTGCCCCTTCTTGTCCTCCTTCCCTTCTTTTTTGCGGTGGGTGTGTTCTTTGAGCTGGCCGCTGCCTTATTCCCCAAATTAGTTCGTACTCCTGAAAAAAAGTTGTCGGCTTGCTCCATGCCCCACCGTCTCTATCACTTGTTGATTGCTCTCCTTCTGACACTTCTACCTCTGATTCGGAAGTGTCTTGTGGCTGTGTTTTCTGCTTTACAGCTTTTAATTCTTTTCTGGGGCCGTCGTATTTCTTGGCGAACGTTAATATTCGACCACTCTCATAGTACCGTTCGTCTCGCAGGAACTTGGTCTGTTTCCTCAGCTTGATTGTTGCTTCGTAATCAATCAAGCGTTTTTTCATCTGTTGTCTTAGTTCTTCGCTCTTTTTCGTGTCTTTTTCGACACTGATCTTTGTTTCCAGTTCTTTAATTTCGTCTTGCAATTTCGCTCGGTCACTCCACGCATACTTTATTAGTATTTTCACCATCCCTTTTGTGACCTCCGTTGTATATTCAGCCCATTCCTCTAGCAATGACGGATCCGGGTTTTCATATGAGGGGACAGTGTAAATTCGTAAGCCTCGTGGGATTCGCCCGACGTCTAAATATTTCTGTAGACTCGTCGCCTCCCACCACTTGCGTATTTCTTTCTCATACGCTCTCTCCAATGTTGCGTATAGATCTTTAACGTTGTGGGAGCTCCTTTACTTGCCGGTCCTTCTCTGTTTATGTTCGTTTCTCCCTTTTTAGCAAAAAGATTTGCTGCTGCTTCTTCCCTTTCTGTATCACTAAACATGATACCCTACGGACATGAAGACCCTTCGATGGTTTATTTCTTTATGCTCCTGCGCGGCTGCCAGCATTTATGCTTATCGCAGAAATCACTCACCGCCTCCTCTCCGCCTGGACCAAGTAGAAAAATCTGAAAGGGGTGGAGACAGAGTAAAGAGATTACGCACCCTAGAATCAAAGTATATAATTAAACTGCAGAGCAAGGCACCAAGGGGATTAAACAATGAAGAGGAGATGTGGGTTGATATAGGCTAATTGCAAATAGAATAAGATAGGCTGTAAACTAACCAACAACAACTGAAATAGTAAAATGAGTCACATTTACAGTTCTCTGTTTAACTAAGACAGACACACAGGAGGGAATCTCTCGTTTTTTAGCAAGCCCATACAGGGCGTGATTTAAGTAGAGAAAGTGACAAATACACCAAAATATTCAAAACCAACCTGTTCTCTTAATGCCGCCATAGTCCTTACAGTGGGTTATCCCTGATTAACAGGAGGCTATACAAATAAAGATAAAAATAAACCTACAAAGAATAGATCAAGGGGAGTGAAAGACATTGTAAATAGTATTGAAAATTGACACAATAGGGTTGACTGATAATGAAACTGAGTCTATCCCCCTTTTTTCCCACCCATCGGCGTCATACCTGTAAATATTTTAAACATTGTTATATTACAAGATGATCGTCTTAACAAGACAGTTTATGATGAGAAATGGACGAAGGTTGGTGTGTAATTGAACAAGATAGGATTGTCTAAAATATGTTTTTTTGTCACAGGAATGATGAAATGTAATAGAGCAGAGTACCCCATTGCTGCTAGAAAGCCCATACAGGGCACTATTTAGATTGATGGTGTGGAAAACCCATTGAAATGCTTGAATTCTGTCGTATAGAACTGAGAGACACCCCTGGTACGAAGGGGATGAAAAAGTATTGTGAAATGTTTTACGATGTCTTATAATCAAAGCGATTTAGTCTCTCTTCTTTCGTCTCAATTTGCGTTATAATTGACTAAGTTGAAGAAATTTCCTAATTTAGAAAAATGCATTTAAAAGGTGCATTTTCAAAATAGCGCTAAGGAAGAAAGGTGAATGTGTGACTAAACATGAATTAATCACCACGATAGAATATGTATATAAGATAGAATCGACTGTTTTAAAGTGTATATAATGACTAATTCAAAATGTCTGCCGCGCAATGAGCAATTTTGTTTTTAGCACAAAGGCACTTTCTATAACACTGATTTTCGGACAATCTGTACAGCACAACTTTTTTTAAACACTGAATTGATATGAATCATTGACACTGAAGAAGGCAGCTACGCCCAAACGCGTTTGTCAATCTGTTTTTCGGGCACGAAGAATAAAATAATTAATTACAAAGATTTACTGCTCCAGAGTGCGCTCTTTTGAAAAAGTGGTTCTTAAGATCGAGGAATCATTGTTGTGGAATAATTTACGTACCCCACCGTACATTAAGCAAGCTCCCGTGGCGTGAGGAGCGACTGCTGGTGGATTGGAGTGCGGCGATATAAATATATATATATATATATATATATATATAGCAGACGCCGTTCTTCGTGGATTCCCTTCTCTGGGAAAGGACGGAACACAAACCCAATTTGGTGCATGAAATCTTTATTGTGCTCTCAACACCACTACCGCCCTGACGCGTTTCGGCCTGACACGGCCTTGATCATATATATCCAAACAGCTCGTCACTGCTCCAAATCCCCGGAAAAACGAGCGTGGACCCAGATAAGTGCTTAAGTTAATTTATTTCCCCGAAGTCTGCCTATATATATATATATATATATATATATGCATAGAGAGAGAGAGAAGAGGAGAGGCGCTAGGATACACCCTACCTCAGCCTTTCGAGACAAGGATCTATTATTTCTAAGTTCAGTTCTTGTCCAAGGCCCTTCATGTAGTTGCATTATTAGTTTCAGTAAGGCTGATAGGATTCTTCGGATACGCAATTTTTCCAAAGACATTATCAGGTTATGGTGGCATAGGCCGTTGAAAGATCAATACATGCCGCATAGAAAAGTAGCTTTCTTTAAACAGTGTACTCCTCAACTAGTAGCTTCAGTGCAGCTGAACCATCTACCATTGAATAGCCTTTCCTAAAGACCATTTGTGCCTTCTCGTTAGGACCACCTCTTTTTCAACCCATTCATCTAGGAATTGCAGCAGATGTTTAGCATATATTTAGCTTGGTATATCCAATAATGTTATCATACGGTAGTTTTTGGGAGTGTATGTAGCCCTTTTTTGATGAATGGGAATCCTCATGCTGCCCTTCCAAGACTCCAGGGTTTTATTTCCACTGATTGTTGACGAAAAAGAAACTGGAGCTAAGGTTTGGGCCCATAATCGTGGTGCCAGTTTTAGTATGTTTTTTTTAGATTTTTGATAATTAACTCAGTTTCCATAAGTGTTGGTATTAAGGCACCCAGATCTAAATTATCTATAGTAGACTCCAAACCTTTAACAGGCAACAATGAGATTTGTTTATTATTGCTGTTATTTTTCTTTCCATATAATTCTGACATATAATTAAACTACTCCTCCATTGCAACTGGTGGTGCTTCTATTTTCTGTCATCCCCCAATGTTTCACCCACGATATCCCAAAAGGGCTTGGTTTTCCACTGTTGGAGAGGCATGATTGGTTCCATCCATATTTTTGATTTCTCTGCCCAAGCAATCTTTCTCGGTTTTTTTCTGGCAGCCTTTCTGCATTGTTTTATTAAATGTACCCTATTAACAGGGCCAGTTCTTAAGGCATCCCTTATGTTCCTAATCAGGTGTTCTCCTGCTTTCTCTTTTTGCATTCTTTACATATGATGTCGATATAATATTTGTTGACTTTTATGTCATTATTCGTCATCTTCACTGAGTTGATTAAGGCTAAATGTAGTAAGTTATGATCAATCCTCATTAGAACCCCAATCTCATGTCACTTACCAAATAGAAATTTGCAGAGGAGATTGCTGCATAATCTATAAGAGAAGACAACCTTCCATCGTCATAATGTATGTCTCCCTGACTGATCTCCTTTAGTCTTTCCATTTATTATTGTAAGATTTAAAATTTCTAATCCTGTATGCAATCTTTTCCCTTCATGCTCTCCTGTGCTATCAGGTAGTAAGTATCTGTCTTGGTATGGACAGGCCATTCTCTTTTTCCTGTTGGGAAGGACCATTAACGTGGGAGTTTTACATTAAAATCTCCCAGTAGAAGCATAGGAACACTTATGTATTTCGCCCCTATATTCCCTATTAAACATACCAAAGCTTTTAGGGGCATATTAACAAGGGCTTTATCTCCGCTTTTTTGGCTTAATAAACCAAAAAAGCGGAGATAAAACTATTGCCCTATTTACAAGAGGGTGCTAACATGCATAATCGCATGTTAGCACCCTTTTTCTCAACGCCTCCCTTTGCATCTCTAATGAGATGCAAAGTGGGCGTCACTGGGCGTACCCCGGATGGACTACCTTGTAAAACATCGCTGATGTTCACATCGCGATATTTACAAGGCAGCCCACAGGATTTTAGCACACGTTAGATTTTGGTGAAAACGGCGGTTTTCGCCAAAAACTAACGTCTGCTAAAATCCTGACTTACCTATGCTTAACATAGGGGGTGGATTATGCTGATACGACCACAGGGTCGTACCAGCAAGGTTATCGCCGTTTTGCAGGGAACATTGCTGGAAAACCAGCGATGTTCCCTGCAAAACGGCGATTTCCCCGCTATCTCTGGAATTTTCATCGCCCTGGAGAAACGCGTTGTTAATAACGCGCTACCAGGGCGATAAATTCCAGAGATAGACGGCGATAAATAACAAAGCGCTAAGCGTGCTTTGCGTTATTTATCCCCGTCCGTTGTTAATATGCCCCAATGTTGTTTCTCCTGAGCGTTATTTGGGGGTAAATATGTATTCACATTTATTCGATCTATGCAGTTGGGTGCCTTATTTTAGTCTGCAATGTTCTTTGTGTCCGATATTGGGACAGTAATGAAGTCAGAATATTCTTCAAATATTCTCATGCTATTAAGAACATTTTAATGGCGACGTAGAGCATTAACCCACTTGATGTCCCTCCATGATTACCCTTTACTGCGTTCAAATTATATACTAGGGGATCATTCATCCACACAAACGCATCCTCCCAAATTACCTGCAGTGCTCTAATTACAATGTCTTTCGCACTTAGGAAAGAGTTAAGAGATTTCCAATTGATTTTCAAAGTAACTATGTGTCAAGAGATAATGTGGGTGATATTATTATCAAGACATCGAAGGTAAGGCTTTCTAGACGTGATGGACTGAATTTATTTCTGCAGCAACCCAGTTCCGGTCTTGTGAATTAGTGGTAGTGTATATTTGTAGGCCGTGGTCAGACTTAAAAAAAATACATATTTTTAATTGGAAGTTTGGTGCTTTTCAAAATTTGGTTCTATTTCGAAAATGCAACTCAATTCATCCTCGTTGGTTTCTGTTTTATTCATGGAAATGACAATAAAAAATGTTGAACCAAAAAAAGGCATTACAGTAAAGAGAAAAAACGCAGTCCTGCATCGCCAACAATCATCAACAATAAGCATTCTTAGAATGTTATTGTGTTTGACGATGTGTGCTGGGGCTTTGATATGTATTGTGACATAATTCACTGCATGGCCCCATTAAATTGTGCAAGGGCCTCATCTTGCTTGCACAATTTCTCTCACACATCCAAGAAATCAAGGGGCATATTATCAAGCACGGCGTTAAAATTATCGCCGCTTTAGCGGTGATAATTTTAACGCCGTTTCTTGATAATATGCCAATAAGTGCTTTGTATAAACACTGAAATAACTTACCAGTCAATGTTTCACTACCTTTTAGTGTTCCTTTTCTTATAAAGGACTACAAAGTATTAACAGCTGCCTAAGTAACCTAACAACCCAGTGCTGTCAGTTGATAAATTCTCCAATGGCAACTCCCCCATCTGACTTAAGGCCACATTCCAGACAAATTGCTGCAATAGATTTTTTCAGTGTGAAAATGCAATACAAAACAAATTAATTTGATTCAATTGAGGCCACGAAGCGTTCATACTATACTCCATTTGCAGTGCCTTCGGTACTCAACTTTTTAGCCTCAAATGTCAAATTCATTCCCATTTACATAGAATTTTTAAATTTAAAATTTTCTATTTTGCTTTTTTTTAAATGTATTTATAGTGTATCAATCTGATAATGGCATTTCATTTACTAAACAGTTGCAAACCCCTGAGAAAGCATCATGGACAGCCAGGCGTAGACGGACACAGGTTAAGGACTGTTTTCCTTGGCTTGTGGATCAGTAAAAAGGCACAGTAGTGGTTGAGTGAACAAAGTGCTATGTAGGTTAAAACATTGTCCAGCATTAAGTTAGGAGGTTCTGTTCAAAATAGTTTATTGAAATGTTCATAATAATACCATAAGAACAAAAGACAATACATAAAATAGTACCAAATAAGTACCCATTAACTATAGAAAAATCATGAGAACATCAATTAAATTGGAATAGGTATATCATGCATATCAGAATTACACAAACAGAACGTAAAATGAGGGGAGAGGAGTGGGAACATCTCTAAATATAATTATAATAATAATGAAGTAGAGTTACTAAGAGTTAAAACTCAAAACTCTTGAAACCTATAATAACAATATATATCATAGATTAACACAATTATTAAGAAGATAAATAGATATCAATAGGAGTCCAAAAAGAATGATAGGAGTTGGAATTATGACTAATACCACTAAGAGATAACTGAGCTCCTTTTCTTGTAAAAAATAACCCAAGACCACCAAGCGTTAACAGATAATCAAGAAACATCTTTCCAACATGTTGTAATGGATTTTAAAGCGGCTGATAGTAGAAAATTGAACAATTTACTTTCTAGCTCATTGACTTTTTGTGAAAGAACAACTGATTTGCAAATTATCAATTTGAATGAAACATCCTCTTGAAACTTAAAAATATCTTTTATAATAACCCAGACTTCAGTCCAAAATTTAAAAACCAAAGGACATTCAAAAAGCATATGCTGTAATGAACCATTCTGTAAATTACAGTGCCAACAAGTTGGAGACAGGAGAAGTTTAGCTTGAAATAATCGATACGGAGTCCATAAACAGTTATATAAAATATAAGAATTTGTTTGGTATAGCGAAACAGGTAACCAACCAGAAATATTATTAAGCCAAATAGTTTTCCATATATCAATTGATAAAGAGATTGAAAGTTCATTATTCCAATAAGTCGATATCACATCAATGTTGGATCCGTGAGAGATGGACATTTTTTTATATAGCATAGAAACACCATGAGGTAAAGTAGAAACAGTTTGAATATAAGTTGATAAATCTGATTTAACATTGGAAGGAACACATTGAGGAAATGAGTCTAGGATAGAGTTACATAATGAATCATATTTGATAAAATCAGAAGATGGTAAATGAAATTTTGATTGCAAAATATCAAAAGGAACAAAAGCGTTATTGTGATAAACATCCTTAAGGTAAAAAATACCAGCTTTAAACCATGAAGACCAAAATCTAACATTTCTATTAAGTTTTATAATTGGGTTATCCCATAACGACATATCTTCGGTCAAAGATATAGGTGATTGAAAAATTAAATCTAAATCATTAAAAATTAGTTTGGTGGATTTTAGAATCACAGATTTATGCAAAAATGGAGATTTATTAGACATAGTTAACAACGTGGGTAGTGGAAAAGGATTTATTAAGGATTTTTCAATTAAAAGCCAAGCAGGAGGATTATGTAAAAAGAGTGATTAAACCAAATAGAGCTTTGTTTTAAAATAAAAGCTTTATGATAATAAAAGAAGTCAGGTAAACCAAAACCTCCATTACATTTGGGTATCTTTAATTTTTTATAGCTGATGCGAGGTGATTTGTTATTCCAAAGGAAATTGGAAAGGAGTTTATCTACTGTTTTATAAAATTTGAGCGGAAATTGAGTAGGAATCATGGCAAGAGTATAAAATAATTTTGGTGCAATATTCATTTTTATAGAATCCATTATACCCCACCATGACAGTCGAAGTGAAGACCATTTGGTTATTTTATCTTTAATATAATTTAAGATGGAGTCACAATTTATTGATATAGTTGATTTCATAGACAAACAAAATTCAATTCCAAGATATGTTAATTTATGTTTTTGCCAAATAATATCATTCATAGGTATCATATCATGAGTGCAATAAATATTTACAGGAAAGAATTCTGTTTTATTAGTATTAAGCTTATATCCAGAAACTGTGGAGTAGGATGAAATAATTTCAAAAAGGGAAGGGAATGAAGATACAGGATTACCAATAAATAATAATACATCATCAGCATATGCTAAAGTTTTAATGGTAACATCCTTGATATTAATACCTGTAATATTATCACATTTTCTAATAGCAACAAGTAAGGGTTCAATATCAAGAAGAAACAAAAGGGGGGAAAGGGGACAACCTTGTCTTGTACCTCTAAAGAGGGAAAATTGATTAGAAACTTGGCCATTAATAAATAAACGAGCAATAGGAGAAGAGTATAACGCAGAGTTCATACGTATAAACATATCACCAAAATTAAATGACAATAAAGTATGAAATAAGAATTGCCAATGGATTTTATCGAATGCTTTTTCAGCGTCCAATGCTAGGATACCTGATGGTAAGGGTAAGGTGGGTCCCTGTTCAATAACATGCTACAAAGTTCTAGTATTATTGGCTGAATACCTATTCTTCATAAAACCAGATTGATCTGAATGAATGATAGATTCTAACACAGATGATAATCTAGAGGCAAGTATTTTAGCATACAATTTACAATCTTGATTTATTAAAGAAATAGGTCGATAATTTGACACTAGAGTAGGGCCTTTATTAGGTTTGGGTAATGCAATAATTAGAGCCTCAGTAAACGATCCAGTAGTAGTACCCGTAGAACCAAAAAAAGTAAAAAGTTGAAGTAAATGAGGGAGAAGCTGTAACTGAAATTCTTTATAAAACTCAGCCGGAATACCATCAGGGCCAGGGGATTTATTCTGTTTGAGAGATTTTATAGCTAACAAAATTTCATCTTGAGTAATAGGTAAATCAAGTTTCATTTTATCAGATTGAGAGATCTTAGGTAAACCACAATTGGATAAGAACGAATCAATTAAGACGGCATCATCAAAATTAGGTTTGTTATATAGATTAGTATAAAAATCCAGGAATTCATTAACGATATCATTTTGGGATAGGGCAATTTTTCCATTAGAACCGTGAATGGAATTAATTTGTGTTTTATCTTTTTTAATGCGTAAATAATTGGCTAAAAGTCGTCCGGATCTATTGCCATTGAAAGCAAATTTGGCTTTAGAATTCGAAAGCTGAATACCAGCTCTTCTGCTAAGGATTGAGTTAAACTCATATCTAAGTTTTTGCAATTTAAATCTGTATTGGGGATCATTAGATGTAATAAAAAGTCGCTCATATTTTGCAATTTGCTTATCTAAATTTTTAATATTAGCATTAAAAGTTTTATTTTCATGAGCCATAAGTGAAATAGTAGCCCCTCTAATATGAGCTTTAAAGGCGTCCCATCTATTCACCATAGAAGTAGAGCCTTCCGGGTTAAAAATAAAATAATCATGAATAGCATCTAAGAGTTTAGGTTTATTTTGTTCATTTAGGGCAATACTAGTATTCATTCTCCATCTGGATTGAGTTGTAACATTAGAGTTCAGTTTCAAAATAAAAGAAATCAGGGCATGATCTGATATATCAATATTCCCAATATTAGGAGTAACCACAGAGTTAATTAATTGCCTGGAAACTAATAAATAATCAAGTCTAGAATGAGAATTGTGTGGATTAGAAAAAATGTGAACATTTTTTCCGTGGGAAAATGTAATCTCCAGATATCGACTAGTTTTGTAGTTTGAAGAAATGATTTAAAAGCAAAAAAAACTTTAGGAGGCCGAAATTTAGTATGAGACAAACTATCTAATAATGGATCAAATATGACATTAAAATCTCCTCCAAGTATGAGAGGAACTTTACCCAATTTGAGAACTTCTGTATCCAGGACCGACCAAAAATGGGGATCATCTGCACGGGGTCCGTAAACGTTTAATAAAAACATAACGTTATTCTGAACTTTAATTTTTAGCAATAACGTATCTTCCCTCTGTGTCTGAAAATGTACTCAGAATTTGGCAATGAAGACGCTTTGGAAAAAGGATAGCAACACCATTTTTCTTTCCAATTGCAGGCGAAGAAACAATACTATCAACCCATTTTTTCTTCATATATTCTAAAATGTTATCATCTATATGAGTTTCCTGTATAAAACAAATATCCGCTTTACAACCACCCAAATAATCTAAAATTTTCGTACGTTTAATAGGATGAAGTAATCCCTTAACATTTAAAGAGACTATTTTAATATTATGAACACTAGCCATTGTAAAAAAGAAAGAAAATGATAATGAGAAAAGGAGACAAAGATGTATATAAAAAGAAGGAAATAGTAACTCCAAAGCATTAGATAAAGAAAGAAAAGGGAAGAAAAAGAAAGGAGACAGGATAAAGAAAAGACGAACAACATTAAACATTAATAATAGGAATGAAACGCACACACGTTTTACAAGCATGACCGAAGATCGCCGGAGCCCCAGTGAGTAAAATCTTAAGACTTGTCAGGAACATGCATAAAACTTATGTTCAGGTCGCAGAGTCGTGAGTATCCATTGAGTGTTGTGAATGCTGATCCAAGAACAATCTTAAATCATCAGGTCTTTGGAAGGATTTAGAGAACGTGTCTTTCCAGATACGCATTGTTGATGGATCAAAAAGACCATATTTAAAACCAAGACTTCTAAGCTGAGGGCGAAGAGCAGTAAATTCCTTGTGAATAGAAACAGTTTCCTTGGCAAAGTCTTGATGGATAAAAATTTTGTGACCATTTAACATCAAAGAAGGAATTTCTCGAGCTGCTTTTCTTATCAAAATCAAGTGGTGATGACGAAGAACTTTAAAGATCATCTGTCGAGGTTTTGTGTGGCGAGGATTACGATGTGAAGGAATCCTATGTGCCTTATCAAATTCAAACTTTTCCAAAAATGTGATGTTCAGAAGGCCGGGAATCAAATTCTCCAAATATAATCTGCAATTGGAACCCTCAATGTCTTCCGGCAAATTAAAGATGCGCAAATTATATTGTCTATTGCGATTTTCCATATCCAGGAGGAGAGCAGACATAGGAGAAATTTTAGCCACAAGTGGAGAGAAAGCATCAAGTTTAGCTTTATTGTCATTTATTTTAATTGAGTTATCAGAAATTTTCATTGACATACTTGCCATGTCTTTGCGCAAGTTTTTAATCTCTGTTGCAATTGAGTCTGTGTTGGCACGTAGTGCTTGAATTTCATCAAGAATTAGTGACAAAGAAGGTTCACTTGAGTCAACCGCCTTAGCTTTGGCAGGAGGAGGCAAAATCTGATTTTTCCTCTTGTTAACAGGAATTTGCGCATTTTTAAGATCCATATTTATACTGGAATAGATAACCTTGCAATAAATACAAAAAATAATAAAGCGTAATATTGTTGAAAAATCTTGGCAATATTGTTTTAGTTATGAAGAGAAAGCTTGAAAATAGGCAAGGTGCAGCAGCTAAAACTGATCGTGGGAGGGGCTAGGCCAAAACCAGGCCCTTTCCTGAGCACTCACTCCGCCCCCCTGACAGACAATCCAGGCAGTATCTCAGAGCAAGGCTGGGAGCAGATGTAAGAAAGAGCAAAACTCCACCTCCAACGAAGAGCAGACCTGGAAAAGCTTCACACCACCAGGTAAATGTCTCAGGAGCACAGCGACCTCATCTTAACAACTTATTTGACCTGAAAATCGTCGTTTTATGCTGAAAAACGGGGAAAAACAAGCGGAACTCAGCAAGCGGCGGCCATCTTGTTTCGCGCGCTCGCGCGTCTCTAAGTTAGGAGGTTCGCAGGCTTCGAACATATCTTACGGACAAACATTAAATATATTCCATGACTGTATATTGTGACACTATATTGCCTGAGATCCCAGTTGAGTCTTAGCACTACCAGGATACAGTGAATGTAAAAACACCCCAGTGCAGATAGCATTAGCGTAGGCAGCGTTTTATCGTCTAGTTACGACCTCAGTGGTAAGTGAATGTGTCTAGTGAGAGTAAAATGCTTTGGAATCTCTTTCCTCATATATTACACTTTGCACTTATCCTGTGAATGTTCTCAAGATATCCATTTCTCACTTGATTTGAACTTTGTCCTGCTCAGGTAAATAATGTGAGGGGACCGCTGCCCATCACCCTGCAGGGTGGGACACTACAGATACACCACCGGGGCCAGTATGCTATGCTGGAGACCTCCTACGGCCTGCAAGTGCTCTACGACTGGAAGTCCTACGTCATTGTGAGAATTCCCAGATTATTCCGTGGTAATGTGTGTGGAATGTGTGGGAACAACAACCTGAACACCAACGATGACTTCATGACACCGTCGGGCAGACAAGCTGGTGATGCCGGACAGCTAGGGAGCAGCTGGAAGACGAGTGCTCCAGACGCATCATGCAGTGATGACTGTAATGGCGCGTGCCAGGTCTGCCCCGCTGAACTCGCTATGAAATACGAGGCCCTGGAATTCTGTGGCCCTCTAGCTGACACCACTGGGCCCTTCAGGCTCTGCAATGCTCATGTCGACCCTCAACCTTTCCTGAAGGGCTGTGCCTATGATCTGTGCATGAACAATGGATATCGGAATATCTTGTGCCAGACATTCACAACATTTGCAATTACCTGCCAGAACCGAGGCCTCCCTGTCTACGAGTGGAGAACTCTAACTGGCTGCAGTGAGTATTTTTTTTTATGTTGTTAATATTACGAGTTCATAACATCTATTTGTCGCATGACTAGCTTTACTGAGATTTTGCGAACCCTGGTTGAAACAAAGTGAGTTTTGGTGAGTCTGAGGCATCTAATGTTCACTCAAGGATCAGTTGCCGCTCCTATGCACCTGTGCATCTAAGAGTATATATGCTATTTATGTCGCGCAAACCTAATCAAAAAGCAGAAGTGTGCTGCCCAGGGTCCAAGGCAAAGAGACAGTCAGATTCAAGAGGTTACTGCTTTCTAAGGGCAAAAAATGGACCATACTACAGCATGATGCAGTGTTTTATGTTATGTTTCATTTACATTACATTATGTTATGCTATCAGTGTTTTAAAGGGCACTTATCACTCGTGATTGTATGCAGGTACTTTAAAGCCGGTGTGTGAAGCCAGCCCTTGAGGATTTCTGCGAAGAGCCAGGTGTTCAGGTTCTTCTGGAACTCATGAAGAGTGGAGGAGGCTCTGATGTGATGTGGGAGGTTGCTCCATGCTTTAGGAGCCAAGTACTGGAAGGTGCAAGCCCCTGCTCTGCTTTTGGGTATGGTTGGGGGCTGTTCTAGTGAGAGTTCGACACAGCAGAGGTGTCTAGAAGGTTGATGGAAATTAATGCGGCTATTCAGGTAGGCAGGGACTGTGTTGTTGAGTGTTTTATCAGTGAGGAGTTTGAAGTGTTTATGCTTGTGTATCAGGACCCAGTGGCGTGCCCTAAGGTGTTGTGTGGTATTGGAGGCTTGAGTACAAGCCTGTCTGCTGTGATTTGGACGTTTTGCAGTCTTTTTGTGAGGTGGTTGGATATCCCGTTGTAAAGAGTGTTTACTTAGTCTAGTCTGCTGGTGATGATGGGTTGGGAGGTTGTTTTCCTGGTGTTGTGCGGTAACCACTTAAAGATTTTCTTCAGCATCCTTAGGGTGTCAAATCATGAAAACGCTACTGTGTTGATTTAGGTGGCCATGTCCAGTTTGTTTTCTATCATGATTCTGAGGTTTCTTGTCTGTGAGCTAGGCGTGGCAGTGGGTCTGAGGTTTGTGGACCACCAGGTGGAGTCCAACGACAAGGTTTCTTTCCCAAATATCACCACATCGGTCTTGACCAAGTTGAGTTTGATGCAGTTGGATTGGATTTCATGCAGGTGGCCACTTTGGTAATGCATGTGGGGAAATTGTTCCTGGTATTAAGTGTTTTGTCCGAGTGGGACAGAATCAGTTGCTTGTCATCAGCATATGTGAGGATGTTTATGTTTTACGTAAGCGCATCCGGCTGAGTAAGGAGCCCTGATAGATTCTACAGGTGGTTCAGAGAAGTGTGACAGGGGGTGGGGATGGTAATAGTTTGGGGTTTTTCCAGTGAGAAAGGAGCAGATCCACTCTAGGGTGTGTCCCTGGATTCATGCTTCAGGAAGTGGTCGGATCAGAATGTAAAAGAAAACAGTGTTGAAGGATGGGGCTGCAGTTACCCCCCCTGTCAAGCATAATCTGGATGTCATCTATTGCTGCTATGAGGGCAGTTTCCATGCTGTGGTTGGATCTGAATTCTGATTGTGTGGCATTGAGAAGCTGGCGATTGGCCAGGTGTTTTGAGAGGTGGCTGTTGCCGAAACTTTGGCTTGGTAAGGAAGTAGTTGGCAAGCTTGGTTGGGTCAGCCAAGGGTTTGTTCAAGAAGGCGTTGACATCTGCCATGTTTCCATGGTTCGGAAAGGTGGCTGTACTGATGGAGGTGTTGAAGATGGGGGTGAGGACCTCGCCGATAGGAATTCCTCTTTTGTCAAAGGCGTGATGGGGGCAAGGTTCTGCCGGGGCTGTGGTTTGCATCTGGGCTGATAGTGTCCCGTGTGGTGATTGTGTTGTCTTCGTTCATCACTGGGACACTTCTGGTGATAGTCATGGGGATCCGGTTGCGAGGCGTAGTTGCTGTATATGGTTGTGATCTTGCTGCAAAAAACATTTGAAAGGTCGTTACTCAAATCCTGTGTTAGGCTGATGCTGCCGGTGGCAGCTGTGGATGTGTTGAAATCCTTGACAATAGCAAATATTTCTTTGCTACTATTGGAGCTGGCGTTTATTCGTTCGACTAGGGCCTTCCGCTGAGCTTTCTGATTAGCTGGTGGTACCTTCTTTGGGGGACTTTACTCACCTAGGTTGCTACCTATGTAAGTGACAAATGGCAGATACTAGCTACTAGATTCCTGTAGCCAGGCACAGTCACAGCCTCAGCCATGCACCCACATCTTGTTTCATTGACCCTCCTTTGAGCACCTCTGCTGGTTGCGAATCACCCCCATTTTGCACAACGCCGTAGCCAGGCAGCTCACTTTCTGACGCGGATAATTCCGCAGACTGACTCCTCAGCACCATTTCTGATGTTATCCATAAAAATATGGTATTTGAGCAGGAAGAAGTGTATATTCTGCCTTTCAAAAGCTTACCTCATGGAAGCAGTAAGCGGGTATAATCTAAACCAGGCAACTCTGAAAGTTTCGATCTTTAATGCGGGGCATATTTGTATTTTAATTTAAAAAACATGTTTAAACGTAAAACCAATGCCATTATTTAGTTACATACTGCCAGATGAGTCACAAATTTAAGATTGCATAGACTGCCTGTATTCCCTCGTGTGCCAAAATACCGAAACTGCAGCCATCTATAAAAAAAAAACACAAAAAAAAACCTGCATAATTTTGCACGATTTTTGGAGTTCCTGTATACAACTCAAGTTTTCTGTTGGTGCTATTCTCTCTGATGACGTCTGGTTTCTCGTATCATCTATAGGCTAAATATACCCTAATATTTCTATCTTTCACTACTGTCTCAACCGTCTTTATTTAAGCCACGCGCATTTTATTATCTCACAGCTATGTGTCACTAGGATTAATCGTGCTGACCCTCTTCGATGACAGAGATCTTGTCGTGTCCTTTATCTACTGCGCCTGGCTGTTTACCACCACCCATCAAAATGCTTCCTGTCATCCTGACAATAGCACCCTTTGGCGGAAGTATCGCCATTCTGGCCACTCCTCCTCTGCCTCAGTATCCACTGCGGTCACAGCTCTGTACCAGCTACTGAACAGGTGCATTGAATGTAGTAAGGCTGTAGGCATCCTTGCTGACCAATCTCTAAGTGGCAGACTCAAGGAATAGTTTTTCAATTGCTGCATTTGGAGGACAGCCAGTCCCAATTCTTCAATATGCAGATTACTCTATCCTGATAGGCAGGACTAGTGCTGGATTGAAACACCAGCTGTCTGCTCTTCTCCTCTGTAACCAACCGAACAAGATGAACAATGGTTTTGGTCGGTGTTGCAAAGCCAGGATGCTGGCATCTGAATAGGCAATCAGTAAAGGGACATCATCATTTTTTTTTGTTAAACCTTTTTATTTGGCAAGTAATGAAAGGAGAATTACACATATACTCAAAACAGAAGTGGAGACATAACATGTCAAGTAAAGGGGCATCATCATATAAGTATTTGGGTGTTTGGTATAACAAAGTCGTTGCCACTACTTTCTGATAGCTATCCCTAAACAGAAGCCTGCCTCCATTAAATTTGCCTTGCATAACCTGTCTTTGCAGCTTTCAGGTCCATTGATCGTCCCATAACTGAGCATGGCTTCATAAAGATTCTTTACTCTGAAATGCATGGGCATGCGCCTTCCCTGGTGGACTATTAAACTGCCTTGATCTAGAACAAAGAAGCCTATTGAATCCAATCTTACAAAAACAATTAAAGCTTGAATGCACAGAAGTGTTTAGTCATCAGTAGCGGCCGGCATGGCTCGCGGGTGGGGGGCAGGCGTGAGGGGGTCGTGCAGGGGGGGGGGTCATACTAAGCGTTGTGATTGGTCTGAATGGCGCTCAGCCAGGGGCTAGAGGGGTGTGCAATGCAGCCTGCATGGAGAAGGGCAAAGTGCACATGACTGGTTTGGGCGGCCCGAGAGCGCCGACCAAACCGTCTTTGTGTACTCAGGAGTGGCCAAAAAACTCCTCCGCTGCTCCGTAAGCAGAGCAGAGCAGCCCTGCCAGCCTGCCCGCAAAAGAAGGCTGGAGTAGATCCCAGTTTAATGACCAATTATAGACCAATATCGCTCCTCCCTTATCTGGCGAAGATATTGGAGGCACATGTTCAAAACTCCTTTCTGCTTTCATTGAAGAAACTAATTTCCTGGATTTCCATCAGGCAGGCTTCAAGCCTTCACACTCTACTGAATCAGTTATCTTGAGTGTAGTGGATGATCTGAAAGAGGGTGCAGACAGGGGGTGCACACAGGCCCTGGTTTTATTAGACCTATCCGCCGCATTCGACACCGTGGATCACACCATATTAGCGGACAGAATGGAAGCGGCGGGCCTGAGGGGAGAGGCGCTGGACTGGATGTTCTCTTTCTTAGAGGAACGCACCCAATCTGTCAGGCTGGCACCCTTCAATTCAGCTTGGGTCAATACCACATGTGGTGTACCGCAAGGCTCATCTCTCTCACCACATCTGTTTAACATCTATATCTGTACCCTGATTCATGCTCTTCAAACCAGGGGAGTGAAGGTATATAATTATGCAGACGACATGCAGCTGATTTTCCCGATTGATGAGACGGAGGAATCTAAGGATTTCTTCCAACATACTATGCTATTCATCAAAGATTGGATGAGTCATAACTATCTCAAATTAAACTCAGATAAAACTGAGATAGTTATCTCCAATAACAGATTCGATCAGTGGACGCCAGCACACTGGCCAGCTGCATTGAGTACTCCACCTACCCCTAAAAATTCGGTTAAAAGTCTGGGGATTAAAATCGATGCTAAGGTATCCATGCATGAACAGATCAACCTGGTTACCTCCTCTTGCGTTTACCATCTGAGGACATTTAAGAAAATCAGGAAATTCTTTACCAGGGAAGCAAGCA
The DNA here is from genome assembly GCA_963921515.1 of Calotriton arnoldi. Classification (NCBI taxonomy): domain Eukaryota; kingdom Metazoa; phylum Chordata; class Amphibia; order Caudata; family Salamandridae; genus Calotriton; species Calotriton arnoldi. Next base: position 50,769 of record CAWUFW010017955.1, read on the forward strand.
TGATTATCATGCTTGCTCTGAACATGTCCAGGCTGGATTATGCCAACGCCATCTATTTAGGGCTCCCTGCTAATCAGACTCATAGGCTGCAGTTGATTCAAAATCAAGCAGCCAGGCTTGTCTTTCAGCAACCAAGACACTGCCACACTAAACCACTTCTGAAGCAGTTACACTGGCTTCCGGTAACTCAGCGGTCCATGTTTAAGACAGGCTGCATGGTCTTCAATGCACTCTATGAAAAGGGCCCCAAATTCTGCAAAGATCTCAAGGTACTTACCCAAACGAAATCTCAGATCTGCCACAATGTTTATGTTGACTATTCCAAGATTTAAGCGCAAGAGAACGGGCGGCTCCCGTTTTTCTGTTCCTGGCCCTACACTTTGGAATTCCTTGCCGATAGACATCAGACTATCATCTGAGTACACCAACTTCAGAAAAAAACTGAAAACATGGTTGTTCACTCTATCCTATTGTTAGTATTCCTTAGGAAGGTTCTCCCTCCCCTCATAGCGCCAAGAGACCTTTGATATACGTGCGCTTAATAAATTCCCTAAACAAACAAACAAACAAGCAAAATAGTAACTAAAAGTTATTATCATTTTATGTTTTGGCTTCTCGCACTGCGAGAAAGCAGTGGGGTGTTGCTCCTTTGCCATAGTGGAGGAGCAGCGCCTGCTAGCCCTGCAAGCCAGCTTCCTTCTTATTTGGCACTGCATCAGACATGCAGACTGAGACTCTATAAAATGATTGCTGTGGTACAAGCTTTTAAGTCTGCCACACTTTGGACATCTCACTGACAAACTAATCTAACACAATTTTTGAAATGTTTAGCCTTGGAAAAAGCTTGCTAATGGGTATGACTCGGGCCGCTTTTAAAAAGTATAAGCAAAGCAATTAACTACATTATTTAAAGCTGACCTGGTGTGCAAGGCTTGCTTTAAAATCATATACAGAGAACAAACCTCAGAAATCTCTATCAGACTCTCTTCTATTGACTTGAAACTAAGGGCCTAATGTAGAGTTTGGTGAACATGTACTCCATCACAAACATGCTGCTGCACTGTACAGTGGTTTCTCATTGTGTACTGAGTAGAGACCATTTCATAAGGTGAAATAAGTAGAGTGAAAATTGGATATAAACGGAACCTATGTATTTCTGAAATGGGCACAAGATATGGAGTTTAGGAGCAATGGTTATTGGCACATCTCTGAATTTGTGGGTACCATACTAGCATGTGATTCAGAGGGCATTTTTCAAAATGTCTTCTTTGTTACACACTGGCTTACATTTGGAAAGCACTAATGCAGTGAAATCCCATCTGTAATAACAATTATTCTACTACTCTATATTCCCACATGCCTTCCGATAAAAATTGTGCCTCAATTGTGTGGGTTGGCCTACTGCCTGCGACAGAAAATGGGCCAAAATGCAACATGGACACATCACATTTTTCCACTGAAAACTGACCCTTTTTTGTAATGTGAGTAGCTGTGGATCTGGGGCCCTAGCTCAGCTGGCAATTAGGGAAACCTAGAAAACCTGTATATTCTTTAAAACAAGACACATAGGGAAATGTAGGTGGACTTTTGTGGCTCTCACTGTCTTTTTTCCAAGAATCCCTTGCAAACCTCAAACTTTGATGGAAAAAATCACATTTTCCTCACATTTCTGTGATGGAAATTTCTGAAATCTATGGAGAACCACAAATGTCCTTCCCCCAGGCACTCCTGCAAGGCTCCTGATAAAAATGGTATCTCACTTCTGTGGGTAGGCGTAGTGCCCGTGACAGGAAAGGGCCGGAATGCAACATGCACACATCACATTTTTCCGCTGAAAACTGAATCCTTTTATTGCAGCGTGGCTAGATGTGGATTTTGGCCACTAGCTTAGCCGGTATCTAGGGAAACCTAGCAAACCTGTATAAATTTTAAAACTAGACACCTAGGGGAATCCAGGGTGGGGTGACTGGCGTGGCTCTCACCACGATTTCTTACCAGAAGCCTTTATAAACCTCAAACTTTGACTAAAAATACAAATTTTCCTCACATTAATGTGAGGAAAACTTCTAGAATCTGTGGGGAGCCACAAATGTCCTACTACCTCGCATTACCCCACGTCTCATGATACAAATGGCACCTCACTGGTGTGGTTAGGCTAAATGCCCATAACAGGAAAGGGCCCAAAAAGCAACATAGACACATCACATTTTTCCACTAAAAGCTGACTCTTTTTCTTCAAGTTGAGTGGCTGTGGATTTTGGGCCCTAGTCAGGTGGCATAACAATAGCCCCAGCAGCCCCTGTAGTTCGGGGAGGGGCCCGAGCTCCAGGGGGGCTCCTCTGGTACTGTGCACGGCGAACCTGAGAGCTCCTGACTTGGTCCGGAGCATGGGGGCTCCCCTCTATGCACTTTAAAGGGAGACCCCCGAAAGTTTCGTTACGCCATTGGCCCTTGCTGAGCGGGCACCTAGCGAAACCTAGCAAACCTTTACATTTTTGAAAACTAGACACCTAGAGGAATTCAGGGTGGGGTGACTTACATGGGTTTCAATAGGTAATTGTACCCAGAAGCCCTTGCAAACCTCAAATCTCAAACCTGTGTGTAGGAGAGTAGGATCTGCCTCTTATGTTGCCCCCACTTTTTTTCTGATGTTTACACTGGTTTCTGGCTATAGTCAGGCTGGGTCCCTGCCAATCAGGGCCCCAGCCTCTCTGTTCTCTCTAAACGATTTGGAGTGCACTCTAGCTGCACTAGTGATTGGATACTGTGGTGCCTTATGAGTCCCTAGTAAATGGTACCTTAGGTGCCAAGGGCATAGGTACTTCACAGGCCTACCAGGGGCTGAAGCATGTATTATGCCACCCCTGGGAAGCAGACTAAATCTGACACCACAGGCCTGCTACTGCAGCCTGGGTGAGGTGGTGCTAGCACTCCTCACTGAGATATAGGTTCCCTATATCTCTCCTGCACACACATTTAAACCTATCAGTCACCCCTAAGGCAGGCCCTATCAATCCTGAGGGCAGGGTGCTTGGTTTCTAATGTGAGGGGGTGCCTCTGCCTGAGCAGGGCCCCTCTGCAGCTCTCAGAGTCCATTCTCTGGTGCTGTTTGTGGATGTGGTTAAACCATATACTCTTAAGTGCATTATATCCTCGCGTTAAAATGCTAACTTTGGAATGGCTGCATCAAAACATGTCGTGTTTGGTGTCAAACATCTTGGAATACTACCCCCCGCCAGTTCTGGCAGCGGGGGTAGCATTCCACCCTTCTAGAGGGATAGACATGTACCCACTGTGGAAACACGGTAGAATCCTGAAGAGCCCTGGCATCACAAAATGGATGCCACCAGTCACAGACACTGGGCTGCCCTCCTGCTGATGACCGAAACTCGCAGTGGAGGAAGCCCAACAAAGGTATCCTGTCACAGGGAGGTGTAACCACCTCCCAGACAGGGTTTAGTGTATTGGGGCTGGGTGGGTGCACTCTTAGAGTGCTTTGAAGTCCTGCACTGGGGGAGCAGAAGGCTCCTCCGTGCATACACCAGTTCAAACCGGCTCAGGGGCTACCTGCCCCTGCTCTGGCGCGAAACTGGACAAAGGGAAGTGGGTGGAGCCACCCACTCCCCTGACCCTCCCATGGGTGGGGTCATAGAGCTAGTCCCTCCCTTCTTTACAGTATAAGATAGGGAACCCTTGAACTTGTAAGTTAGATATCCCTGGACGACGCTCTGAAGAAGAATCCTGGACCTTCGACGTTCCACTACGTTTGGAAGACTGAAAAATCTCCCTTGGAGTCAAGGAGTGACTCCCCTGCTTGGCAGACACCAAAAACTACAAACGACGGTCGCAAACTACACCGCTCCTGCCGGAGTCCGAAGTCCCTGAAGCCCCAGAAGTAGATTTCCTGACTTTTCAAAGGCCATCGTGAGTCCCCAGCGAAGCTGAGGCAAGTGGACCCCACGAGTGACGAGGAACCGTGACCCCTGGGTACCGTGCACTATTGTCGAGTGCAACCCCTTCACAACATTCTAAGAACCTATGCTTTGGACCACGTGTGGTCTCAGCCTCCAGCAGGAATCCCTTCGAAGATCAGAGGCCTACACCATCCCGAGTGACCGTGGGCCCCTGTTGAGCGAATCCTCTCGAGGCGTCTTTGCGATCCCTTGCCAGCCGGCTTGTGGGTCCCCTGAAGACTTTCCTAAGGAACCAAAGGGCTCCCCTGATTGCTCCAGGCCTGCCCTGACTTACCTTCGCTGGGTGAGTCCCACAAACCTTGCTGGTCTGCACCATTGCCTTTTTACACTTTCCACAAGACTTGCTGTTACTAAGGTTTGTTGGCTCCAATCGAGTCGCCGACACCGCAGTAAGCTGCAGACATCGTGGGACACACCGAATCCAGCTCCTGGTCATCGTCGACGCCTCCTGGACCTCGTGGCTGAAGAGTCAAGGCACCCATGAACGACCTGAACCTTGCGACGGCGGTGGGCATCCATCTTCCTTGCCCCGAGTCACTGCCAAGTGACTTTGAACACTGTCCCCTCTGCTTTCAGGTCTTCCTTCTTCTGAATCCAGGCTTGGATTCCACCGGACACTTCTTCGGACATCACAAGCAGCAAGTCTTCTTTGTTCGCCATTGAAAACGACGCCGCGACCCGACACCAAAGAACACCTATGCACCCGGCTTCCCTGGGTGAGGTAACTCCAGCACTATGGTGCTCCTGTGGGTGTGGGCCCTAGAACTACTTACCCTGTAAGTGACTTGCTTGTAGGTTCTCCCGAAGTATCCTAAAACTCTTTATTTCCAACCGCGACTTGCCCCATTGAAGTCAACGGCGATCAGCGCCTGTGTATCCACACTGCACGCGTCCCCCGTGGGTCCTGTACTTACCTGCCTTGGGTGGTTTTGTGAGGCCCCAGCACTTCTGAAGGCCCTAGGCCTTGTCTCCCTGCAAGTCGTTGTTTCTAAGTCTCTTTCTTAGTATATGGTCTGGTATGCCCCTAGGGCCCCAGCCATATTGTGCTTAATTTATTGTGAAACGTTGATTTGTGCATATGTTCCTGTCTTCTAATCTCATAAAGAGATTAGTAGAGAGTTGTTTAGTAATAAATACATATATATTTGATATATATACCTGTGTGGTGTCTTTTCATTTGGTGATTCAAGAGATTGTGTGGTAAAACAAGCTGCTTTACATTCCTCCAAGACTTAGCCTGAAGGCTGCTCTCCACAGCTACCACTAGGATAGCTTTCTATAAAGGTTGTCTTAAACCTATCTACCATAAGAGTCGAATTGTACTGGTGCAAGGTGTCCACTTTAATTAGTGAACAGCATATACCAGGCCAACTTCTCACATTGGTGGGCAGCGTGTGGGATTCCAGCTTTCTATTGTTTTACCAGAAAATCTCTATTTGAATTACTAACTGACACTGTGTGTTGGGTGAAAAAACACATTTCCTCACATTTATGTGACAGAAAGTTTTTGAATCTGTGGGAGCCACAAATTTCCTACCACCCAGAGTTCCCACACGTCTCCCATTAATGTTACCCCATTTGTGTCAGTCGTGGAATGGACCAACACACAATAGACCCTAAAGAGCTCCATTGAGAGATAAGTAATAGGGGTAGCTGTGGAATTTAGTGCCGTGCTGTGGCAAAGCCCATGCACAACTACCAACCAAAGCCATTTGGTAAAACTCGACAACCATGGCATTCCATGGTGGTGTACCTTTCATAAATCCCACAAGATTTTCTTACCCGCAATGTTCTGCAAACCTCAAACTTTGGCTAAAATCACACATTTTTCTTACATTTCTGTGATGAAAATTTCTGGAATAAGGAGAAATTTACAAAAATTCTATCACCTAATGTTCCCCCACTTGTCCCAATAAAAACTGTGCTCCACTTGTGTGGCTGGCCCTAGTGCCTGTGACAGGAATCGATCAAACCAGGGTCAATAGAGGTGGGGCACTAGGCCCAACGCGACCGGCACCCTCAGGGAAGGGAAAACATAGTATATAAATATATGCCTCCTGGAGGGGTCAACCATGGCCGGGGGGGGCCAACCCTCCCCCCCACTGCTAACATATTATCGCTTGTGTCTAGTGGTCCTGCTCATGGATCGCAGTGCATCCGCAATCCAGGAGCAGGGATCAATTTGAAAAAGGCATCACCCAAAAGAGGAGACCCTCCCCTTTCCACCGATGCCTTCATACCTTTTGTGCTGCCCGGGAAATCTGGAAAGTCCCTGGGCAGCACAAAACTAAAAACCAATGTGGTAACTAAAATTTCCCTTTCTCCTTACGTCCACAATTTATATGCAAGGCCACAGGCGGGGTAATATGCCCTAGATTGCAGATCCGACGGGGAACCAGACAGGGGTGCCCCTCTCCTCTCTTCTCTGTCCTAGCAATAGAACCGCTGGCAAACTGTGTGCAGTGCGATTCCCAGGTCTGGTGATTTGACTGGGGGATGGCACATGAGGACAAGATAGCCCTCTACGCCGATGATGTCCTTCTTGGACCGAGGGGACAAAACCTGGCACCCTACTCTCCCTTTCTGACGCTGGAGTTTCCGTTATATGGGGATTCACATAGCCTGGGAGCCAGAGCTGGAGCCTGAACCTCCGGTCACTCACTCTTGTAATCCAGAAGGACCTGGACAAATGTATCAAATTAGCACTTAATTTATTGGGCAGGATGGCCCTGTACAAGATGATGCTCCTCCCACAGATGTTGTATGTCCTCCAGAACTTTCCCTTTTCTATCCCGCACCATTGGTTTATACCCATCACCTCCAAAGCAAATAAATGTATATGGGCCAACAAAACCCCAGAATATCAATCAGTAAATGCTCCAGGACCACATATGAAGGTGGCCTGGCCATGGGTGATATTCATCTTCAATTTTGGGTAGCATTAAACCTAGTGGTGAATGAATGGCTACACAGTAGATGGGGGGATCCTGCCTTCAGGAAAGAGATCTTGCTGACTGTTCACAGAGAGCAGATGATGTTTTCTGACCTACGCCACTCAGAAGGACCTCCCCCTTCCATCTGCTATACTTCCTTGACCCCCATGCTGACCTTTTGATTATCGAGATTTCCTTGTTTCTGTCTAATGGACCAACCCAACCTGGTGGCTTTTGATCTTGCTTTGGGCCAGGGATCCCTCCACATCAACTATGACATCATCTATGTACTGGCCTTTCTCTGCATTGCTGGTTCCTAACTGTATTCTACTTGGATGTGGAGCCATTTGCTTCCTGCCCTTCTTTACACAATTGTTCATTTTTGCGTATGGCTGCGAGCGATGGATAGCTTCCCTTCGTTGCTACTTGCCCCGACGGGGAGGTGTTGGACTGTGCTATTTCCTTTGGGTGCATGCCTCTCTTGTGCTTGCATGCACCGATGCCAGTTTGCCGTCACCTGAATGAAGGGGAGATGTGCCAACTGGTTGAAGTCAATATACCCCAGTGGAATGTTTAGGGCATGCGCACCATGACTATGCGTTATGCTGTTTGTGCCTACCTTAAACGTAGAAACCTTCTTATTGCAATGCTTCAAGAGACACATCTTACACATCCTGAAGTGCAGAGTCTGCAGCTGTGCCGGTGGGGTCGTGTTTGCCACTGGCTATTCAGCCTTCTCTCGGGGGACCCTGATTTGTGTACGGGTGGGTACCCATTCCGCCCAGAGACTTTCCTCCTTGACCCTGAAGGTCAGTATGTTCTCGTGCTCAGCAGCTTTAATGGAACTGCGGTCGTCCTGTGAAGTGTCTATGTCCCAACACTGAACAGTCTGTGTTTCTTACTGCATTCTCTGCATGCCAAGCACACTGAACAGATGTCTCCTGGGTTTTAGGAGGACAGGGCTATAATTGCATCATAGATGTCTCCCTTGATAGGTCCACCCCCGCTGCCACTGACTTCAGAGGCACACACTGCTAAGCGCTTTGCAAATTGGCTGCAGCACTTGGATCTCTGTGACATTTGGTGCCAGTAAAACTGACAGCTTAGGACTTATTCCTTATGTTCTACCCCTCACAGACCCCATGTCTGCCTTAAGTGAATCCTCTGCTCCACTTCAATTTGCAAGGCAACATATTCACTATCTGAGGCGTATGACTTTGTATTACAAACCTATTCTGGGTGGCTTTAGAGGAAGCGTGTCTCCTTCTCCCATACCGACTTGGCATATGCAAACCTCTCTTCTTGAGGATACCCCTATCCGGTCCTTGCTGCACAGAGCCATGGCAGATTATTTTGCCCTTAACACAAATACAACCTCTTGCAATGCCACAGAACGGGAAGCATTCAAAGTGGCGATACAAGGCCACTTTATCAACACAGTGGTGCTTGTACGGAGGACCATTGACATTGCAAACTTAGAAATGGGATTCCTGGTTGGCTGAGGAATGCACCCAGGCCAGGCAGGAGGCCAGGTCTAACATGTGTCCCCCCCCAGCTGAAAGTGGGGAGATCTACCCAACCTGTAGGGAGTTCTCATCACTAAGGCGGAGTCCCATCAGCATTGGCATAGTCAAGCCCAGGTCTGTGTTCCACCATGAAGTCCATACCCTGCAGGGAAAGGAACCACCTCAACAGTTTTGGATTCCAATCCCAGGAACTTCCTCTCGATCGGGATCAAGACCGTCGCATGTTGAGCGGCAAGGAGCTTGAGGGATCACTCCCTGAAGACCCTGGGGTCCATTGCCCGACAATCAAGGCAGGTCTTGGCATCCTGGTAGTGCTTAAGACGGCAGACACAGAAGAGGTGCGTGTCCATCACCGACATTTCTCAGTGACAGGCACCACAGGGTTTGAATCCAGCCTTCCTCATTGACATCCTTACCACACCAGGCAACAATGTCTCAGAAATCTTCGACAATAGGGTTAAAAAAAAAGTCACCCAAAAAATGACTGGGTGTAACTCTTCTCCAGATCTGTGCTGACTAGCACAGAACGCAGTGGCAGCTGCCATGTACCGAGGGTGGTGAGGCAGGGGGGTGCTTGGGGACGGAAAGCGGCATAAGGAAACTGCAATAACCAATCCTACCGCAGCTCTCACAGCATGAGAGCAGCACCTGGATTGGATAGAGCAGGCTCTCTCAGCTCTCCTAAGAGCACTAGAGGCCTGTGCTTTCTCTAACCCAGCTGTATAAGACAGCTGGGTTAGGGAACTTTAAAATACTCATGTCTGGCTGGCCCTCCCAACACAGCCGGCCAAAGAGACATGCACATTTTAAAGCACACAGCCACCTGCTGCTACTTGGCAGCACTGGCACATCCCGTACTGTCACTCAGTTCAGGATGGGGTGGTTGCTGAAAAATAAAATGGTAATAAATAAACTTTATTACCATCTTATTTTTCAGCTCCTGCCTGTGGGGCAGTGCTCCTCCTCTCAACCGAAAGAGCCTCCCCTGGCAGAAAGGAAAAAACTGATGTCAGTGTGCTGGGGTAGCACCTATATAGGCACCGCGCATGCGACTTCCAGCACAGATGAGGCCACACAGAGCCAAACAACGCCACCTACCAGTTCGCAAGGGTAATACTCATGAAAAATGTACAGATCCAGGGTCTGATTCGCAGAGGGCTTGGGCACTAATGGCGGAGGACCCACAGTAATGGGGGAGTCTCCACACTTGGGTCAGAATCTCCACAATGAGAATTCTCATTGCGGAGATTGCGCCCCGACTGCAGAGACTCCCCCACGACTGCGGGCCCTCTGCCACAAATACGAAAGCCCTTTGCGAACCAGGTCCTCAGTCTGATGCCTGGGGATAATTCTAAGGTAAGGAATCTGTGGCTAGAAGTCTCTATCAAATTAAGTGAAAACACAACACAAAAACAAATTCCAAACTAATATAGAAAAATAGAGTAAATTTGAAGAAATAAAATGACACCAAACAACAACAATTCATTTGCTAGAAACAACAATATGAAGTTATGAAATTTGAATTAAAAATAGTGCTAAAAAGCACAAAGGGCCAACTGTGGTTATCTTGTTGCGCGAAACCAGGTCAAAACCAAAAGTTAAGGCTTACTGCGATGGAACGAGAGTTGGATGTAAGGAACAAGTTCATCCTGGTGAAAAGTTTACCTTCAGACTTAGAATTTTGTTTGGAGAAAAGCGGTTGTCGATGAGTCATCAGTGCAGCTAGCTGCAAGCTGAATTTGAAGCAGGGCTCGATGACGATGGGTTGCAGGTGAGACGGGTTCTTGGGTAGTCATTGACAAAGGTGGGAAAGCTCCAAGTGGGTGAAGTCTGAAGTTTATGTCCAGGGAGGCCTCACTGTCGATGGGATGCTGCTCGGCATTGGTCTTGATGAAGCTCTCTATGTTTGGGCTAAGAAACTTTTCTGGAAGTCAGATCTGCTTCAGCAGGGCAAACTAGAACGCTGAATCTAACTGGCAATTTGACATTGACTGCTTCAGCTTGATGGCAGTCCCAGTCTCCCATCTGTTCTTTGAAAGAAATGGTGGCAAAAAGATTCTACGTTTTTCAGCTTGGGCAGGAGTACACTCTAGCACCAGCCAAGCGTCCTGGACAGGGGTGGGCATCCCTTGGGGGTTAGGACTTACTCCAAAAGAGGCCAGCAGCAGGATCCAGGGCAGGTCCTGTTGGTTCTGGTTAGCAGTGCAGTTGCAGAAACAGACCTCTGGAATCTTGTTGTAAACCTGAAGCACAAACAGGAGGACAGCCAACTGACACTTGGAGTCACTTCTGGGGTCCTGAGCTCAAGGGAAGCAGGTCCAGTCTTCCTTCAGGATTCAGACAGCATGGCAGTCCTTCTATTGATCTTCACAGGTTCAAGAGTGTTCTAAGAAAAGTGCTGCCACATTTATACCCACTGCCAGCCTGTGGGTGGGAGAAACGCATTGCCACTATCTAATCAATAGGGCGCAAGTTCGGAGCGGTGACCCTACTCACATTTGCAGCACATCTTCATCTTGTGTGTTTTATTGTAAACTATCCCAAAGTACCCCTCTGTACCTATATCCAACATGGCAGAACCCTTCTTCCCCTGGTCAGAGCACTGTGCGCCCACCCAGAGGTGTGGCTCGGATAATGCGCAAACCCTACCTTGTAGTCTCTCCAAGCTAGTGCTGGAGCATATCCCATCTCCCACTGGGCTGGGAGCCAAGCTGACTAGGAAGACAAAGGGAAGCTGGCTTAGGTATGGGCTGCATCTGTCAGTGACAGGGTAGGCATCATTTGACATTAATATATGAATAATATATACGTTTAAACACTTCTCTACACCCAAGCCTTTTGTCCACTGTCTGGCAACAATCCATATATCACCATAGGGGAGCCATTTAACAGTGTGGTGACACTGGCCAAAAGGCACAGTTGGCGTAGCCAAGAAAATGACAACTTTCTTAAAAGTGTCATTTTCAAAATAGTAATGTAAAAATTAACCTAACTGTTGAGCTGAATTTTAAATTACTATTAAGATGTGACCTCGAATATTCTTTCTAGCAGCTCACAAACTAATATTGAGCACTATAAATTGTTATAGTTTAACTCAGTGTTTTCTATGGGAGGGCCAGCCTTGCCACAGTGAAAAATGACTTTGTAGGATTTCACTGCCAGGACATGTAAAACTTTAAATATTCATGGCCTACTTTTTAAATACCATGAACCCTGTCCTATGGGGTGACTTATAAGTACAAAAAAGGAAGGTTTAGGCCTGACAAAATGTTTATTTTGCCACGTCAAAATTGCAGTTTCAAACTGCATGCACAGGCTGCAAGATCAGGCCTGGAGACATGTTTTACAGTACTACTTTAGTGGGTGACACACTTGTAGCCCATTTGCAGCATTACATTTACAGGCCCCAGTTACAATTAGTACTGTATACTAGAGGCTTATAAGTAAATGTGCCAATAGGTTGTATGCCAATTTTACTATGTTTGAGGGGATAGCACAAACACTTTACCACCAGTTTAGCAAGAGTAAAGTGCGTAGAGTCCTGTGGCCAACAAAAATGTGTTCACTTAAAGAAAGCAAAAAATCTGTGGGAATACCGCTGAAAAACAGGATAATTTCCAACAATAGGGAAAACAGAAGTGGGAGATATTAGTGGTTTTGAAAACCACAACACACACACAAGCACCCATGCACACACACACACACACACACACACACCCCTCCCCCAAGATGAAAGGAATGACAGAAGAGTACAAGGCTAGAAGGAAGAATAAGAAAAACGTAAAAAGCTGGAATTGGGAAGCAACCCTAAAATAAAAGCCTTATTATACAATGCCACCACATTGAGAGGTGATGATTGTCTGAGGGAATATTGAGGTCAAAATATCTAAAGGTCACTGTATCATGATCAGTATATCACGGGACACATTATCGAACAGGAAGTGCACAAAGGGAAGTAAGGATATACTATTCTTAACTCCACATCTACGCACCTTGAAGATATATATATCACCAAGGTGCTTATATGTAGAGTTAGGTATAGAAAATGTGTACATATTTACCTTTCGATATTTGATCCCTCGATATTCTGGTCATGATATTGTGACCATTCCATATTTTGTAATCATTATTCCTGACCTACACCAGAGATGATAACCTAAAGAGTAGGGCTCTATATGAATAACAGTTAAGGAGGGATGGATATTGCTATTTTGTAATAAGAAATAGATCTCATGGAATCTGAATGTCAGAGAAATTTATTTATTATCATATGGTCCACACTTATATTTTGTTTCTTTTTTCATTCCAGCCCCAGAATGCCCGCCAAACAGTGAATTCAGGGCATGCGGATCTGCCTGTCCAGAGACCTGTATGACTACCACCGCTCCGGCCTCATGTAACCAACTGTGCGTAGAAACTTGCCAGTGCAATGAGGGCTTTGTGCTAAGCAATGGGATGTGTATCCCTAGAAGCCGATGCGGATGTGTCTATGAGGGGCGCCTGTATGACCCTAACGTGCATTTCTGGTTGGACAATTGCCAGAACCGATGCTTCTGTAATCCATTAAGCAGGAAGGTCCAGTGCAAGAAGAGCCAGTGTAGGAAGGAAGAACAGTGTGGTGTGCAGAACGGAATAATTAACTGCTACCCAATCAACTACAGCACCTGCTCAGCCTCCGGAGACCCACATTATACCACCTTTGATGGTCTCAAGTACAACTTCATGAGTACTTGCCAATACCTGTTTTCGGGACTGTGCTATTTGTATACAGGACTAGTAGATTTCAAAGTCTATGTCCAGAATGAGAAGAGGAACAGAAAACCCGTCTCTTACACCAAGCTGGTGGGGATTACAACCTATGGCACACATGTGGTGGTTAGCAAAGAATACCCAAGACAAGTCATGGTAAGAGAGGAGCTAAGCATGAAATAGGTTTTGTAATTTTCAATGTATTTTAGAGTTTTATTCTATTTCTGTTAAATGCTATTGGACTAATGATCACAATTCAATACGTTTAAAAGTGCAGAACCCCACTTTTTTCTTAGGAGGCCACTGCCCCAATTGGCCAATTATGGGATTGCCAAATACCAATGTTGCCTAGTTTGATTCCTCCCCAGAGCTCATCTTGGCTTTCTTCCACTACCTTCCACTTCCTGTTTCTTGTCTCTTTCTGTCACTCTTATGGGTTCTTTTTCATCTGGCTTTTCTGTCTCTTGCTCTGGGTCAAGGCTTGACATAAGAAGAGATGAGAACATTTTTTTCAAATCACTTCAGAAGTCTGGCATTTCACAGCTCATCTTCTCACTCAACCCACAGTACGACCCGCTACACTTCGACTTACGTGCCTTTTCTTTGTCTATTGCACAGATTGATGCATTTAAACAGGGAAGTAGGGAAGATGGGTGGCCCGGTGCTTCATTTGTAAAAGAGTGAGTGCCAGGGCCCAAAGCTTTGTTCAGAAGTGCGGCCGGCAACATCAAAGGCCAAGGGGCCGAATACCAAGGCTGCATAGTCTTGAATCCATATCATGCCTCTTTCATCCACCACCAGTCACCCCATGCCTGTTTAACTCTGTCTTGCAGGTTCCGCTTCATCACTGCTGCTTCCCTTTGTCAGAGTTTCAGGATTTTAATTAAGTCAACTACAAGTCAAAAATGCGTTTTTAGACTGTTGGAAAACGAGGCAGTATCTGTGAGGCCCCTACAAATAACATGTCACATTTATCCTTCACTGGGAACTAAACACCCTATTGTAGCGCTTGACTCTCAGAGGGTAGCGTTGCAGAGCAGTCTAAGGCTTACTCAAGGAAGGTGGTGTAGGCTAGTAATCGCCATTTACCAGTATGCAGAAATAACACTCAATAATTGATTGTCCAGTCTGTACATTGCTTTATAAAAGGAAGAGTACATTTATTAAACACACACACTACTCAATACTATGCAACAATTTACAAATATACATAAGCTGTTGGAATTACCTTGTGACATTGCATAACATTCCCACCCCTCCCGAAGGGGGTGGGGTCTAGTACCACCACTCCCATGTATGCACATCATCTTGCCCCCTAATGCAGTGGGTTGACATAACCTGGAGCGAGGGCCTTGCCCACTGGACCATCCCAGTCGCGACCCACCCCATTATCCCCCTCAGTTAGATCCAGAAATAGCTGCCAATTACAGGCCTATATCTCTGCTTCCTTATTTTGCGAAGGTTCTGGAAAAATATGTCAATAGTGTCATCACGTCATATGCTGAAACTAACTAAGTTTTCCATCAGAGCCAGTCTGGTTTCAGGTCAAATTTTAGCACTGAAACCGTGCTCCTAGAAGTCTCTGAAGCCATCAAGGAGACCCTTGATAAAGGTGGGAAGGCCGTGCGGATACTACTAGACTTATCAGCGGCTTTCGATACCGTGCCCCATGATCAGTTCCTCCTGAGACTCCGGGATTGCGGGGGCACGGTACTCCGGTGGTTTTCCTCCTTTTTGAAAGACCGCCAACAAATGGTCTGGGCTCCGCCCTTTGCAGGGTCCATTCCCACCTTAAAGGTGGGGGTCCCGCAGGGCTCTATCCTGAGCCCCACACTTTTTAATCTTTACATGACCCCCTGGCTTATCTGGCTGAAGCCCATGGAGCCAAGATTGTATTTTATGCGGACGATACACAACTGCTCTTTACCTGCGATAAGGAGGCAACCTTTAGAGGAGAAGCGATCAATGCCTGTCTTACTGAGGTATTCTCATGGCTCCAACTCCACCAACTAACATGTAACTCCAAGAAATCGGAGATTATTCTTGTTGGTCTCCCTATAGATAATGTATTGCGTAACTGGTGGCCCCAGGACATGTTTCCCCCCCCCCTCCGCAGTGAAGACGGTGAAAAACTTAGGAGTCAGGCTGGAGGATAATCTGTCAATGAACTCTCAAATACAAACTGTAGCGGGTGCCTGTTTTGGAGTACTCAAGATGCTCAAGCAGTTTCTACCTCTTCTGTCAGTGGCGCACAGAAAAACTGTGGTCCAGGCACTAGTTATATCTAGGCTGGACTACGTGAATGCTCTTTACTTGGGATTCCCTGAATACCTGCTGACACGCCTGCAGGTGGTACAGAACGTAGCAGCCAGGGCAATACTTATGCTTGGCCCTAGAACACTTTTAAAGCTCTGGTTTTGGCCTTTAAAGCACTCCACGGCACGGGGGCTGCGTGTCATAGGAAAAGAGCCCAATTCTACCACCCGCATCGTGCCCTAAGATCCTATGCGCTTCAGCTTGCGTGCACCCCCAGATTCCATCGGGCTCAAATTGGTGGGCGCTTCTTTCAGGTGCGAGCAGCGCAACTTTGGAATAGTCTCCCTCTGGCACTGAGACGGACGCAGGACCTTCTCACGTTCAGGAAGTCACTGAAAACCTGGCTGTTCCAGCAATAACTTTCCTCCCAGTGAGTTTTGCCCTTTGTCAGTCATGACCAGATTGCTTAGCGCCGGGACACTCAATCGAGTAGCTGTGTGCTCTATACATTCCTAGTAACATAACATAACATAACATATCAACCAGCATTTAAAATAGGTACACCTGCCCTGGTGACACATAACCCTGACTGAGCATCTCATACTGGCCATACAGTATACACCTCTACATCTTAGTGGCTAACAGTCTGGGTTGTTCTTCACCTAACGCAGTAGCAAGAATACATGTTTGGGCATCACTTAGAATGACAGTAATCATTATAGTTGATAACAGTTAAAATGCATTGCAATTAAAGCCCTTAAAAGGCATGACAGTTAAAATCACAGGATTAAGCATAAACAGCCAGACACCCTAGCAGGAATGTCCTACAACATAACTCCACTTTGCTTATGAATTCACATTACACATGAACTTCCCATTACACATGTGACTTTCAGTCCCTCAAATAGAAATAACCTGAGTAAATGCACTTCTCATGCATTTGCACCTCTTCAACTCCAGGGGATGCCCTTCTCCAGACATCCCCAGCACAGCCCTCCATACCTTGAGGCAGTCCCTAGCGCACTGTAGAACAAAAGTTCCAGCCCCAGGATGATGATGACTGTTGACAGAGCCCTTGTGGGGTTGATTCTTCCAAGTCCCCCAGAGACTTAGGGAGGGACTTTACATCTTTGTGCTGGGGGAGACTGCGTTGCTCCTGCAGCTCCCCCTGCACCGTTGCACTCATTTGGCGGTGACCCCGTCCTCCTGGGGTCGCCACACGCCAAGAACCATCCTCTTTTCCTTGCAGTCCGGTCCGGGCCTGCAAGGCATTTTGGGGCGAATCGCTCCTTGCACGTGCATATCGTAGTAGCTGCTCCCCCACTGCTTAGGGAGAGCCACGCTGGCCAAGCCGGCGGCCTCATGCCGCATCATCATCGTTGGGGGGCCGGTGCCACATGGGCCCCGTGCATGGCCTAGTGAGTCCCGCGACTTGGGGAGCCCACCCTCGGCAGCTCTTCACTTCTTTTCGGTGGCCCAGTCCCACCCGGGCACCCTGCCTTGCGTCCTCGTTGGGGAGCCGCTCGGGGACCCCACCCCCAGCGGCTCCTGCCGGCTCCCCGACTGGCCAGCACCCTTGCGTGCTGCTGCAGAAGCCGGCACCTCTCTTCTGGTCTGCCCGCTCCTGCGGGCAGACACGGGGACTCCTGCTGGTCTGGCTGGACCTCAGGGGAGTGCGATGGCACTCCCCCGCCTTCTCCTTCACTTCGGGGCCTGGGGATGGGGTCCCGGGCCCCTGGGCCCTCTTCACGGGGAGCGCGACGGCGCTCCCCAACTTATGCCTTTGCATCGGGGCCCAGAGTTGGGGTCCCGGTCACCTGGAGAATCTTCACGGGGAGCGCGATGGCGCTCCCCGGCTTATCTTCGGCTGCAAGGGGGGATGCGCGACGGTACGCCCCCCTCCGCTTCACCACCATCACCGGGGCCCGGAATTGGGGTTCCAGGGCCCCTGAGCTTTCTTCGAGGGGGGCGCGATGACGCTCCCCCTCCCCCGATGTCTTCGGGGGCCACGGTGGGCTCCTGGAACCCCTCAGGGGCAATTTCACGGGGAGCGCGATAGCGCTCCCTGACTTTACTTCTGCCGGGGGCAGCCCCCGGGACCTGACCCACCCCGGGGGCATATTTGAGACTGGCGGCGAAGCCCCACGCGCTTCGTCGTCGGTCCAGTTAGAGGTCAAAGGTCGCCTACCCTCTGGGGGGCGTAACTCGGTCCCCAGGCGGTCAATTTTCATCATCTTGGCCTCTTTTTGCTCCTGGTGGCGCGCCCCAGCCACTGGGAGCACTTTCCTTTGCCCTCCTGGTCTCAAGGAGGGTGAACTCAGCAGGGAGCTGTCTTCACTGGCTCCCTGCGCCAGCCTTTTACCTGGCTCTCCTCCTGGGCCTCTCTTCTCCTTGCGCAGAGGCCCAGGCTTCTGCTCCCTGGTCCTGGACTCCCCTTTTGGCACAAGTCTGGGTCCTAGGACACTCTGGAGGTTCTTCCTTCCAACTGCCCATGGCGCCAGGTTCCAGCACCAGTCTTCCTCAGCCGACCACACCCCAGAGAGAGCTCCTCTTCCTGAGCAAACTGTTTTAAAAAATAATTTGGAGGGGGCTGGCAGGAAGTCTCTGCTTGCCCTATCAAGCAGCGACACATCACCTCTCTTCCCCTGCTCCCTCCTTCCTGCCCAGGCCTCTGGGTTAGTTCAAAATAGCGTCGTCCAGGGGTCTCATGCCACATGGTCTCTGAAAAGCCCCATCCCCCCTTGCTGCCTTCTCTCCAGAGCAGCTTGGTGCCTGGCACCAGGTGACAGCTGCTGATGGATAACCGTGTAGCTCCACCCATCTTCTCTCCCTCTTGGGGAGGAGACCTTCGCCCTTGGAATGCTTGCCATGAAGGGCTAGGCCTCCGATGCTTCAGTTTGGGGAGGAAGGTCATTAATCCAGCCTGGCAGGGTCACACCCAGCCAGGCTCTGGTTATGAGCTGAGTCAGAGGAATATGACATTTCTGGATGACCCATAAGCAGTACAGATTTGGTTTTGGAATTAACAGAATACTTATTTTCAAGTTACAGTGGACTTTAGTGCGTGTCTGGAATTTGTAGGCCCTAGGGAAGTGAAACTATCCCATGTGATCCCCATCCTCATAGGAGAATAATGGAGTGGTCCTTCAGTGAAAACAGTAAAGCACACTGACTTTCCCTTACATGTTTCTTCCCATTGTATAAAGCCTATTCCATGTCACCTCCCAGCTCTGCATAATTCCTGTCACACCATTCAATCTGTAGCTGCTCCTGGGCTGCGCACGCCAGGTATCTCCCCTGTGCAGCCCCTACACGTGTGCACACATGTACACACGTGTCTGCATGTAACCGGCCTGGTGCCCCTTACTCTGGCTGCAGCGCAGCGGCCTACTCTCACCAGGGGGACACCAGTAAAATCCACATGCAGTCTCTTTCATCATGAGTTCACTGTGGGTGAGTCCCAACTTATGAGGCTCTCCCACAGTAAAAGGTCAACAATTAGGTGTTCAAAAAGCGAAAAATCCAGGCGGCTCTGATGGTCAGAACCACCTCCTAACATAGACCTTAAGGAATTTCCTCTATTTTAAATCTTCAAATGTTTTTCCTTTTATCTACCTGGGCTATTATAAGGCCTGCTTGACTTCCACGCTCTTATGTGCTTCCCTCCCTCACCTGGGAGTCTCACTGATGATGAGAGTGAGGCCTCCTTGGGGTCATTCTCATTACAGTGTGCCCCTATTGTGTGCTCTCATATATAACGTCAGCAGTACGTAAGAGTTGCATGTGTGCTACTTTTAGAAGTATATTGGAAATACATGCCAGTTGTGCAGTTGTCACGTTTCTGAACTTGTGTTTGCTCCAAGCCAACGGGCTCCTGTAGGATGTATATCGGTTTTTTAATTAAATTCTTAAAATCAGGACACTTAAACGAGGCTGCAATTCCTAAACAAATATTGGCTCTGTTTAATTTGATAGTCATTTGTGATGTTTCTAAATTAATGATTTTTAAGAGGTTATTAAAGTGGATATAAAACACATATTTTTACATAATAAGTGTTGGAGCTTTTTGGGCTCATTAAATGTTAACATACACTTATGAACTCTCCTGGAAACCAGAGAGTAATAGAGTCTGGTCCAGGGAAGTCTTTCATGCTCAATAAACTGGTAAGAGAGAACCCTAGCCTGCAGGCACCACACTGCATAAGTCCAAGTTGGCATGAAGGGGCTGGTTACGCATAGCGAGAAACAACAAGGTGATGGAAAGAATGGTTGAATTAATAATAGCCGCTACCTATCGCTTTGAGCTGTATTCATGTCCATCATTTTTCACTCTCTATGCCATTCTACACCAGACTTTATTTATGCAAATCAGTCTTGGTCCTGCTCCAGTCAGAACAGTCCAGCCACACTGCCAAGCCAGGTCCCAGGCAGACAGGAACACAAGCATCCCAGACTGGTTTTGGCCTATATAAGTCTTGGCAGTGAGTCATAGCTTGCACAATGAGCACAGGATGGTGTGCCAAGATGTGTCTGGTGGCTCAGCAGACTAATACATCCACTGCAGGGGCCTGTGTTCGACCTCATGGTCACAGGTTCAAATCCTGGTGAGTCAACTGAGTCTTTCATCCATTTGAGGTCAATAAAATGAGTACCATTGAGTCGGGTAACAATAAACATCTGTTATTCAGTGCCAAAATGCCTACAGGTGAACGTGCGCTTTACAAATACACGTAATGTCTGGTCCTACCTCTTGTGTAGGACATAATTATATGACAAATATAACATCACTCATGGCATGTTGAAGGACATCACTGATGAATCAGCCCTCTCAGCTCCACGGCCTGTCCATCACATTTTGAGTCAGCTCACAGCATATTGAGAATGTAGTTCTTCTCCATGATGGTAGCATCCCAAAACCATATACAGAGGTGTGAAATAATCTGGCTGCTTTTAGTTGTAACTAAAAACTCTGCAGTCGAGATGCAGCACTGACAAGGGCATACTGGCACATTTGTGATTGGCAAGCCATGTGGAAGTGTTGCCAACCAAAATAGGATTGTCACCAAATGCACTGAATCCCTCGTTTCTCTCTGCCATGGAAGGAAAAGTATCACAGAAACAGGTGCTCAATGCGGCTTTCAGCCTCCATTCATTTAATGCTTAATTCTTGCCAGTGTTTGCCGATGCTCGGCAGTGGCACTTGATTCTCAACACCAGCTCATTTGAATGGCTGTCAACCACATAGTAGCACTATCTGCCTATTTTCAGCAGAGCACATTAGTTTAGCAATGTATACACTAAAAACAATAATAGCAGGGGTCCAGAACATTGGTATCGCATTTAGCAGAGCTGGCAGGGGTAGTGGTTATGCAAACTGAAGTGGCCTCCTAAGGTATATCTTGGGCCCTGTCACTTATATTTTTACAAATTAAGCACTTCCTGCACCCTTGGGTCTCTGCACACAGAATATCCAGTTTCTCTTTAGATAGAGAAGAACTGTGGCTGCAGAGATATTGAATACTAAATAAACAGGATGGATTGTGTCCAGTGCGTTCGGTATACAATAATCCCACAGTCTCAACCTGTTGAACCTGTGACAGCTTCATTAGCTGCTGCCTGGGTTGTGGTCCGGACTGAACCCTATTTGCAGCGAAGCTTTTATGCACCACATGCCGGACAGTTCCCAAAGCCTCCACAAACACTTTTATTGTGCCAGTAATCAATCAATTCAATTTTATTTTATGATTCAGAACTCCGGTGGAGCTCCACATAAAAACAATATAAACAAGCATTGGCATAGCCAATAGGTCCCGCCTTGGGTACCTTGCAAGTGTTTAGCCAGAGCTATTGATTTTGCCAATGTTTTTAAGCTATGTTGTAGAGCATTGTGGCTGCTGTGCAGCATGTTGAAAAGTTACAATAAAAAAGTGTTAGGAAAGCAGTCACAGAGCCGTCCGTCCACCCTCCCTCTCCACACAGGCATCCATTAATTTTCGGACTTCTAACTCATCCTTCCACCAAATTCTTATTATGAATTGGTTGACAAATCAATTAAGGATGTATTTATCAACAATATATAATTCCATCTGGCGGAGATTGCAGATGATATTCAACCGCTGTCTGTAGCCAGACACTTAATTATGCCTATTACCCGAAGGAATGGGGAGAATTCATGGCAATGTTCTGGAGAAGGGATGTAATTATTTTCAGGGATTCACTGCGGTTTACTTTGCAGTCCTTCTTTGGTGCATAGAACAGAAGGGACGCGAGCCAGAGCAGAAGAGGAGCCAGTCTTTTACAGTGGAAATTGATCGAAAGCATGTGCGTGTAGGGGCTAATTGGTTGCCGATCTTTGCTGCAATGATTGTGTTTACGGAGCGCCATCAGCTAAAAATTCTATGGCTAATTGGTGGCACTTCCTGGTCCTACCCCTGTCTCTCGCCCTCAAAATACAAGACAGAGCAGTATTTAGGAAGCAGGATGACAAGAAGCACCGGTCTCAGTGCACGGGTCTAAGTCAGGGCCGGACTGGTCGTAGCGGGCACCGGGCGTTTCACTGGAGGGCCGTCATGGTGGGGGGCGGTTTTGGGCCCTTGGGGGGCCGGTTTTGTTAACGGGGGCCAGCAATATCGGCCCCCTGTAACAAAATCACCCGAAACCGGCCCTAACAAATAACTCGGCCGCACTCCCCCCGTCCCACTCTGGGGGGTCGGCCGAGCAGATTGCCATGGCCAGTTTCGGTTCCCAGTCCGGCCCTGGTCTAAGTGTGGCCTTTTAGGAGACCCTGTCATTAGTGCTCCACGGGAGGTCTCATGCATTTTGTGTGTGTCCTTTGTAAGAAGGAACAGCTCTACACCCCTTTTGGGAGAAGCCAGGAACACATTCAAGGGCATTAAGCTTATTGGAGCAAGGCTTCTAAACACCTGCTTTTTTAGCTCCCGATCCGAGTTGGATCGGTCTTTTAAAAAACAGACACATAAACGCATCATTTTATTTTTAAGCTGGTGCGTGGAGACTAACACATGGGCAGGGAGATGAAGCAACATAGGGGAACGGGTGGAGTTGGAAACAACACAGGGGTGCAGGTGGTGGGGCAGAACACGCCACAGAGAATGGCAAAAACCTGCAATGCAAAGTTATCGATCACGTGATGCCGCAATCACAGAGGGGAGGGCATGGAAAAGGATGAAGGACTAATGATTTAAAGAACAAACAGTCCTATAGGATGGCTGCCATGATGGAACAGACAGGATGTAGGAAGAGGATTTAACAGTAACACACTTTCATTTGTTAAAATATTATGTTATGACAGTAATATAATGCAGACGCAAGCCCTGCCTTCCCATGAGCTGGCATATGTTAGGGGAAACAGTGCTATGGGGAGCGGGGGTGCCTTCGGCCGTTCCGGATTGCACCACCTTATACTGCACATGGGGGAAGGATGTGTGAATGGAGTAAAAGTGAAGTGGCGGCGAAGCTGAGGTGCATGCCAAGGATCAGCAGGTTGTGGCGCTTTACTGCCCTAGGCTCCATGTATCTGTTATGGGCAGCGGCAATCAAGCAGCATGGCTGGGATGTGGCACGATTAGACAACAATAACACACACTGCAAATATTAACCCCTTCGCTGCTAGGTCTTCCCCCCCCCCGTGCTAAGCCTTTTTTTGGCTATGTGGGGTAGTTCGCGCTTAGGCCCCTGCAACTTTTTGACCACATAAGTGGGATTTTAAAGGGACCCAGGGTTTGTCGATTGCCCTGGGACCCAGAAATAAGCCAAAATACAGCTACATTTTTTTAAATGGGAAAAAAGGGCTACAGATGAAAGCGTCTGTTTTTTTCCCTGCAAATGGTATCAACAAAGGGGTTGTGGTGCTGAAATCACCATCTTCCCATCTTTCAGGGACAAGCAGACGTTTGTCAGAAACCCAAAATGTTTTACACAGTTTTGGCATTTTACTGGGACATAGCCTATTTTTGTGCTTTCAACCTCCTTCTAGTTAATGGTAAAAATGGGTATGAAAGCAATGATGGATCCTGGAAAGCTATACATTTCTGCAAATTAGACAACATTTTAGATTCATCAAGGGACCCTTTGTGTAGATCCTTCAAGGTTTTCGTATAGAAACTAACGGTTGAAAATAGGAAAAATTGAAAATGAGTTAAAAAAAAACAGCCATTTGTGCCAACGTTTTCACCTGTAACTTCTACTAAGTATGACAGATGTTTGAAAGCAATATACCGTCACATCCACTGGACCCTTCTGGTTGTGGGGATATATAGGACTTGTAGGTTCACTAAGAACCCGAGGAACCCAGACCCAATAACTGAGCAGCGTCTTGCAATGGTTTTTTATTGTGTACCGGGTATATAGCAATTCATTTGGGAAAATATAAACAGGGAAAAATCGGTATGAAAGACTCCTATGTATTTCTGAAATGGGACCAAAATATAGAGTTTAGAAACAGTAGCTATTTGCATATCTCCGAAGTTGTGGGTACGCATACCAGCATGTGAATTCTAGGACATTTTTCAAAGCGACTTCTTTTTTACACATTGTCTTACATTTGGAAGGCAGAAATGCATTGAAAGTCAATAGGTAATAAAAGTTGCTCTACAATTCTGCTTTCCCCTAAGTCTCCCAATGAAAATGGTACCTCACTTGTGTGGGTAGGTGTAGTGCTTGCGACAGGAAATGGCCCAAAACGCAACGTGGACACACCACATTTTCACAGTGAAAACTGACCCTTTTTTTTGCAAAGTGAGTAGCTGTAGATTTGAACCCTAGCTCTGCGGCACCTAGGGAAACCTAGCAAACCTATACATTTTTAAAAACTAGACACCCAGGGGCATCCAGGATGGGGTGACTTGTCTGGCTCTCACCAGATTCTGTACCCTGAATCCCTTGCAAACCTCAAACTTTGTAAAAGAAAAAACAAATTTTCCTCACATTTCTGTGGTGGAAAGTTCTGGAATCTACGCGGATCCACAAAATTCCACACACACCGCATTCCCCAAAGTTTTCAGAGAAAAATGGTACCTCACTTGTGTGGGTAGGCCTAGTGCCCGCGACAGGAAACGGCCCAAAACGCAATGTGGACACACCACATTTTCACTGTGAAAACGGACACTTTTTTTGCAAAGTGCCTAGCTGTAGATTTTGAGCTCTAGCTCTGCCGGCACCTAGGGAAACCTAGCAAACCTATACATTTTTGAAAACTAGACACCCAGGGGAATCCAGGATGGGGTGACTTGTCTGGCTCTCACCAAGTTCTGTTACCCAGAATCCCTTGCAAACCTCAAACTTTGTAAAAAAAACAAATTTTCCTCATATGTCTGTGGTGGAAAGTTCTCGAATCTGCATGGATCCACAAAATTCTACCCACCCCGCATTCCCCAAAGTTTTCAGAGAAAAATGGTACCTCACTTGTGTGGGTAGGCCTAGTGCCCGCGACAGGAAACGGCCCAAAACGCAACGTGGACACACCACATTTTCACTGTGATAACGGACACTTTTTTTGCAAAGTGCCTAGCTGTAGATTTTGAGCTCTAGCTCTGCCGGCACCTAGGGAAACCTAGCAAACCTATACATTTTTGAAAACTAGACACCCAGGGGAATCCAGGATGGGGTGACTTGTCTGGCTCTCACCAAGTTTTGTTACCCTGAATCCCTTGCAAACCTCAAACGTTGTAAAAAAAAAAAAAAACCACATTTTCCTCATATTTCTGTGGTGGAAAGTTCTGGAATCTGCGTGGATCCACAAAATTCCACCCACCCTGCATTCCCCAAAGTCTTCCGAGAAAAATGGTACCTCACTTGCGTGGGTGGGTCAAGTACCCGCGACAGGCAAGGGCCCAAAACAAATTGAGGAGATATCAAAATTACCTATCACAAAACAACCTGGTTTTGCAAGGGGGGTCACCTGGGTTTTTGGCCCGGGCTCGGAGGCCATCTTGGGAAACCTACCAAACCCTCACATTCTGAAAATTAGACACCCGGTGGAGTCCAGTGAGGTATGGCTGCGTGGACCCCTCAAAGTTTTCCTACCCCGAATCCCCTGCAAACCTCAAATTTAGCTGAAAAAAAATCAAATTTTTCTCAAATTTCTGTGTGGGAAAGATCTGGAATCTACATTGATCCACAAATTTCCTCCCACCCAGCGTTCCTCCAGGTCTCCCAATAAAAATGGTACCTCACTCGCGTGGGTGTGTCAAGTACCCGCAACAGGCAAGGGCCCAAAACGTATTGAGGAGACATCAAAATTACCTATCACAAAACAACCTGGTTTTGCAAGGAGGGTCACCTGGGTTTTTGGCCCTGGGCTCAGCGGCCATCTTGTGAAACTACCAAACCCACAAATTTCTGAAAACTAGACACCTGGGGGAATCCAGCGAGGTATGGCTTGCGTGGATCCCCCAACGTTTTACTACCCAGAATCCCCTGCAAACCTCAAAATTAGCTGAAAAAAGCACATTTTCCACATATTTTTGTGTGGAATCAACGTGCCGGCACAAATGTCCTACCCCACAGCGTTCCTCTCAGTCTCCCGAGTAAAATGCTACCTCACTTGTGTAGTACAATTTCTATCGGGAGACTTGGGGAAATGCTGGGTGGTAGGAAATTTGTTGTTTCTTTGTGAAGCGTGAAAATTCTAGCACAGTAATGCAAGGAAAATGTGACAGTCACATTTTGAGGTTTGCAGGACATTGTGGGCAAGATAGCTTGTTGGGATCCACAAGAGAGACATCACCATGTACTCCCATGGGTGTTTAGTTTACGACAATATCTACAGTTGGTAGGTTTTTCTTAGATGGAATGTACACCTTGGCAGAGAGAAAGACAAATATTACTGCACAACCATCTATTCCTCAAGCACACACACATACTGGTTGGATTCGGCAAGAGGGCGAGTGATAGTTCAGTATATAAAATTTTATTAACAAGAGATTTCACAAAAATGAAATGGACTGTCAATAATTGAAAGGACAAAAAACTGACCCAGTGACTCACAGCTCGTGAGCTGTAAAGCCGCGTCAAGGCCCCAACTGCTTTACAGGCCATTCACACACCTTTCGTACATGATACACACAAGACCATTCACACCACCAGGCACATAACCAACACATTACAGCATTCAGAAAAAAGGGACAAGGTACACCCTGCTTGAGAAAGACAGAAAAGACAAATATTACTGCACAACCATCTATTCATCAAGCACACATACATACCAGCTGGATTTGGCACGAGGATGAGTGATGGTTCAGTATATACAATTGTATTAACAAGAGATTTCACAAAAATGAAATGCACTGTTAATAATTGAAAGGACGAGAAACTGAACCATTGACTCACAGCTTGTGTGCTGTAAAGCCACGACAAGGCACCAACCTCTGTACAGGCCATTCATACACCTTTCATACGTGTGACACATGCAAAACCATTCACACCGCCAGCCACGGGCCCATCACATTACAACACTCACATCAGCAGACAGCGCCATTCAAGGGCCCATCACTTTCACTCGCCGACACAGCAACCACACCAGCTGACAGATTGCGTGGACTGGCGTTTGGCTACCAGTGTGTGTAGTGACCAACAGCAAGTCACTACTCACACACCGCCAGCCAAGCGCCAGTCCACGCACACCACCAGCCAAGCGCCAGTTCACACACACTGGCAGTCAAATGCCAGTCCATTCACATCACCAGCCGAGCGCCAGTCCACGCACACCGCCAGCCAAGCACCAGTCCAAGCACACCGCCAGCCAAGAACCAGTCCACGCACACCGCCAGCCAAGCACCAGTCCACGCACACCTCCAGCCAAGCGCCAGTCCACGCACACCACCAGCCAA
Source organism: Calotriton arnoldi (assembly GCA_963921515.1). NCBI lineage: Eukaryota > Metazoa > Chordata > Amphibia > Caudata > Salamandridae > Calotriton > Calotriton arnoldi. The sequence continues at coordinate 78,056 of CAWUFW010017955.1, forward strand.
GCACCAGCCTACACACACCGTCATCACACTTAGGATTTTTTTATACAAAAAAGAAAACACAAACAAATTGTAAATAGATACAAATCTACTAACACAAAATCTGAAACTAAATACATTGCACAAGTGCCAACCTTGAAACTGAACACAAAATATAAAACAATACAGACAAGGCAGTTCACTTTACAACTCATGGATGCTCCCAAAAGTTCTTATGCATGTGGTACATTCTAAAACAAGCAGGCACACACAGCGCAGGGTTAGAAGGACACTCAGGGCAGTACATACGAGTCTCCTTCCGCATACCTCTTCGCCCACAGACTCTACATCTCCTACTGGGAAAGTCCTTTGAGGGCGTGGGTGGAATGTGATCAGGAAAGTGGCAATCTTTTAATCTAGCCACATCCTCCACCACTCCAACTCTAGAAATACGTGCCTGTTCCACTACAGCAAGGCTGCCTAATACAGACTCCTGAAACTTAGCAAAAGTCAACTTTGACTCAGGACAAAAATACTTAAATACTACAAAAGCATTAAAGGTTGCCAAGTGGAAAAGATGGATAGCCAACTTCTTATACCAAATGTAAGCCTTACGAAGAGCAGTGTAAGGTTCCAACCTCTGATCTACTCTATCAACACCACCCATGTGCCTATTATAGTCTAAAATGCACACAGGTTTGCACGATTCAGCAACCTGACCCCAAACAGTCACAGGTGTAGTGCTTTCATCATGGATGGTAGTCAGCATGTAGACATCTCTCCTGTCTGAAAACTTCACAGCTAGAAGTTCCTAGCTACGCAACACACTGCACTGTCCCCGCACAAGCTTTTGACAAACAAGTTATTTTGGGAAACCTTTACGGTTAGAGCGGATTGTGCCACAAGCAACAGTGTCCACTGCGGCCAATTCCCTGAACAACTGCACACCATTGTAGACGTTATCTACATATAAATGGTGACCTTTGTTAAAAAGTCCTCTACCAAGTTCCCACACAATTTTTTAGGTCACTCCAAAAGTGGACGGACAACCAGGGGGATCAATCCTGGAATCATTACCGGTGCACACCCTGAAATTAGAGACATATCCAGTCCTTCTGTCACACAGCATATACATCTTAATTCCATAGCGTGCCCTCTTACTAGGAATGTATTGCCTAAAAACCAAGTGGCCTTTGAACAAAACCAAAGACTCATCCACTGCTATTTCTTTCCCTGGAGCATAGATCTCAGAAAAACGATCTACAAAGTGATCAATGACAGGCCGAATCTTAAAAAGACGGTCACATTCAGGGTGATCTCGTGGCAACGCTAACCCATTATCGACAAAATGCAGCATCCGAGGCAGAAGCAAATACCTATCACGACTCATGACTGCCGGAAATATAGCTGTTGCCATCAAGGGACTAGTAGAGCAATATGAAGACATTGATGGCTTCCTTAGCAAGCCCATCAAAAAAGCTAAACCCAAGAACTTTTTCAACTAGTCCAGATTTGTAGGAGTCTACCGGGTAGCTCTAGAGTGAGGCCTAAGGCTGGCACTGTTGTCTCTCAAATACTGTTCAGCATACAAATTAATCTGCTTAACAATCTCTGCCAAAAAGACATCGTCCAAAAATTTATCGGCAAAAGGTTTTCAGTATCCACTCTACACCATGAAGCACCAGTAAAGTCTGGCAATGCTGGCTGCACCATGCCTGGGGCAACCCAGAGGTCAGCACTTCCAACGGGAAGCCTTGCAGCCCCAGGCTGCAGCCCAGATGCCTCTTGCTGCACTATCGGCACATCAATGTCCTCCTCTAAAACAAGCACTTCATCCGCACTAAGAGTAGCTTTATCCGCACTGAGAGTAGCTTCATCATCCGATGATTCCTCGTGGACAGAAAACTCACTGCCTGAATCTTCCACTCCCTCCTCTGCCTCAGATGCAGAGTCAGTCTCTGAACCATAGTCAGAGGAAGACTCAAAAAGCATACCAACAACCTGCTGAGCAGTAATCCTGCGTCTAGCCATAATCCTTACTAAGAAAGGAGACTTCACAAACAAGTCAACAACAACCAACACAGTGCAAAATAAGTAAGTAAACAAAGTGTGGCTTTATCACAAAGATCTATATACTCAAAAACTATACGATTCACTTGCACGAGACAGCTACACTCACCAGCACCTATTCTGCAGAGACACAGCAAAAACCAACGATATCCCACTAGAAAGAAAAAACAAAACTAATTACTCACAAGACAACAAAATACACATCAAGCACAAATGTAAAAAGTTTTTCATACTCAATAAAACAGAAGCTAAACATTCAGCTATTATTACACCATTTACAAAAAGACATTCATGCAGGGAAATGATACTCATTTAGAGTAAATAGTACAAAAAGCATTTTCTTACCAAACACTTGCAACTACACAAACTGCAGAACCACCAGTGATGAAACCGCAACCTGGAACATCAGTCAAAAGCCTTGAACTAGAATAAAAAGGAGAAGTAAAACATTACAATCACAATTCACAAGAAATAAAACAACTAACATTATAACACGCTATGTCACTACTCAAATGGCCAATCTGCCACCAAGGGGGACAGAAAAACTGCCAAAAGTATATCATAACTGATGCCCCATCCCATTGGGGCAACTCTTACCCAAGGGGCCACGCCGAAACATAAATATATACACATCCCTGGTGCTAGTGGGTTTTTTACCCCTCCCGGGCAGATGGGTCTTCAAATAGGGCTGACCCGCCCCCGGTGGAAGTGGGGGGGCACCAGAAACTGGCCACAAGTATAAAAAAAAAATTAGGGGGCGATCCTTCCATAAGGCATTGCCTCCATGCACTATAAAAACAAATCCCTGGCTTTAGTGGGGTTTTCTGCCCCCCCTTGGGACAAAAAGGCCCCAAAAAATGGGCTGATCTGTCCCCGGGGGGGGGGGGGGGGCAGAAAAAACATACACATAAAATATGCCCCTAGGAAGCTTCCATTTACAAAAACCAAAACAAAAATCACTGGATCCAGTGATTGTGGCTGTTTTCTGCCCCCGGGGGCAGATTGGCCTAAAAAACCGGCCAAACTGCCCCAAACGGGAGCAGAAAATAGCCACAAGTGCCCAAAAAATGGGGGGCGATTCTTGCCTAAGGGATCGCCCCATGCCCAATATAAACAAATCCCTGACTCAAGTGGGGTTTTCTGCCCCCCCCTGGGGACATAAAGGCCAAAAAACCGGGCAGAAAATACATAGACAAATTTTACCCCCCTTGGAAGCGACCCTTGCCCAAGAGGTCGCTTCCATTCAAAAAACCAAAAAAACAATCACTGGATTCAGTCATTGTGGCTGTTTTCTGCCCCCCCCCCGGGGGCAGATTGGCCTATAAAATGGGCCAAACTGCCCACAGGGGGAGCAGAAAACAGCCACAAGTGTCCCAAAAAAAAAATGGGGGGCGATCCTTGCCCAAGGGATCGCCCCTTCACCCCCATGCCCAATATAAACAAATCCCTGGCTCTAGTGGGGTTTTCTGCCCCCCCCTGGGGACATAAAGGCCAAAAAACCGGGCTGATCTGTCCCCAGGGGGGGCAGAAAATGCATAGACAAATTTTACCCACCTTCGAAGCGACGCCTGCCCAAGGGGTCGCTTCCATTCAAAAAAACAAAAAAATAATCACTGGATTCAGTGATTGTGGCTGTTTTGGACTAAAAAATGGGCCAAACTGGCCCCAGGGGAGCAGAAAACAGCCGGTAGTGCCCCAAAAAAATGGGTTGCGATCCTTGCCCAAGGGATCGCCCCCACGCCTAATGTAAATAAATCCCTGGCTCTAGTGGGGTTTTCTGCCCCCCCCCCTTTGGGGGCAGAAAGGCCAAAAAACTGGGCCGATCTGTCCCCGGAGGGGGGGGGGGGGAGGAAAGTCATAAAAATAATTTGCCCCTATTGGAAGCGACCCTTGCCCAAGGGGTCACTTCCATTTCTGCATAAGTAAATCCCTGGTGCCCAGTGGGGGCATTCCTGCTGCACGATCGCGACGCCATGCGCGATCGTGCAGCAGGAATGCCCTGCAAAGAGACATCAGGGGAGAGGAAAAACCCTTTCCTCTCCCCCGATGTCTCGATGCACCAAGATCCACCCACCCCAGCCCCACCGGAGCAAGGAAACTTACCTGTTTCCTGCTGGACGCCTGGAAGCAAGTGGCTCCCAGCGCGTCCGGCTGCTCCTGATGACGCCGGCGCGTGCTGTGCATGCTGACGTCATGGGATTGCCCGGGGGGGGGGAGTCGGGCGGCAGCGGAAACTCTTCCGCTGACATCCCCCTTTGTGGGGGCTAGATGGGCTGCCCATCGGGGGAGCGCCAGCGCTTCCCCCATGGGTGGGTGCCATGACGGAGCGGTTACGTCATGAGCACACGCCCACCGTGGCTCATGACGGAACCGTTCCATCATGAGCATAGAAGGGGTTAAGCTGCAAGGGGCAGGTGTTGTTGTTTTGGGAACGGCACCGCCCCCGGGAGATTAAGTTAACTGCCTGCTGAGAGCAGAAAAACATAGTAGTGCAGTGAAACAAAAAATATGGCATTGACCAACCAAAACAAAGGAATTTTTCCTTTTATACAGGTGCCTATTATCTACAGGAATGTGATAATGTTTTTATATACTGCCTTGCTACTAAGATGTTTTAATTGGAATGATTTTTGTTAATCAAGCAATAAAGAATTAATTCATTCAAAGGCATTTTCACAGACAGATAAAGGAACCAATAGTAAGCACTGGGTTTGTCAGAGCTCATAGACTGAATACCACGTGTCTCGAAGACAGCGTATGCGCTGCCGAGGTGAGACCTAAAAACTACAAGGAACAATCAAATATTCCAGCATACAGGATTCCAAAAGGAAAACTTTAGCACATTCCCTTACATTCAGAAGGAAAATTAACATTGTGCAAAATGCTATCATGGATTCAACATGCATATTATCAGCAGATTATCGCTCAGCAAATCGTCAATTCAAATTTAAAAACATTGAAAAAATAAATATAACTTTTAACATGTTCCCTCTCATTGAAAGGAAAATGTGACTTCAACTTACATAGTGTCAATAGAAGTAGAGGAATAAATCACAAGTCGTTCTCCCCTAGGAAGAGTGACAGCATCAAAAACACTATCATGAATTCCAACCCACAAAATTATGCAAAGACAATACCAAACACTCATCAGTACAAATTTAAAAAACATTGTAAAAATGTAATAACTTTAGAACATACCATTAATTGGGAGGGGACCAAACATTGATATGCTTCTAGTACTGATTGTACATTTTATATTTTAAAAACACCGGTCCAAAAAAGTAACAATGTGCAGAGTGCATGCAAAAATGTCATGATTTACATTTTTTTACATGGAGATTACATAAATCACAAACTCTCTGCTCCTCCGGACAGTGTCCCAAACACCTATTACTAACTGCAGAGGCAGCAAATTTAATCTCAACAATAAAATCGTTTTGTGTACTCCATGTGAGGTATTGCACGTAGGAAAAGGTTGTGTTTTTTTCCATAGACAGCTTTCTTTTATAACCACATTTCTCTGGTGGCACTTAGTAACATATCCAGATTCAAAGAAGATTGTTTTAAATGAGTTTTTAAAAAGGATTTAGACATAGGAAAACTATTAACATGATCTAGCCCAAAAATGTCCCTAGCTTTTAAAAAGAAACGAAAGAATGCAGTTTTTTTCTTTTCGTAAGGTAAACATTTCCTGCCCCAAACCGGCACGTACTGATCCAACTTCCCCACTAAGCACGCAATTTCCTCACCTTAAAAATGAAGCTAGGGCTGTAACTAAAGTTGCCAAATATCCAAAACTCCAGACGTAAAACATACAGGGCTGCCATGAAGCTCAGGTTTGAAATCTGATGCAAAATACGTCCTTCGATACATCAAAAAAATTCCAATACCTCATGTCCATTACCTCACAAGCATAGCTTAGGGAAGGAGGAATGTTTACCATAAAGACTGACAATACACGTGGAAAGTGTCTTTTCCCACAACCTTTATATAGTCTATTATTAGCGCTAGGTTGCGACATTGCCTTACTCGAACAGTGGTTTATATGATCATATTGTCAGTTTCCCTTCGCCGATCTAATAAAACGTTCTGAATACAAAAAAACACCTCTCATGATATCCCTTCCCCACCAGAATTAAGGGGCTTTGGTTTCCACTGTTCAGTGAATGAGATGAAAGCTGCACAATCCAAAGAATCCCCAGTGGTTCGAATGCTGCTATACAAAATAGGCAAAGAGCGCCGACTTTTTGAGCTTTGATGGAGATGCCTGAAACTATGTTGTGGAAATTTAGGATAAGTTCCACCTCCAATGGAATTCTTCTAGCCAGTTCTATATACGGCAATGTAAAATCCTCCGCCTTGCTTGGGTCAGATAGGACCACCTCCTGATGAAAAGAAGAACTTATGGAAGCATTTACACCAGAGCTTTCCTAGATATTTATCTTGGGCACTATCCTCGTCTAGCGTCAGTGATTTTCAAAGTGAGGGTGGATCCTTCAATCCCCCCAGCTTTCCGGCTGGTATTAGTTGAGAAATAGAAAGGGTGGCATCCTAACCCCGTTCTTGACCAATAGCTATTTATGACATAGTCATGTCCATACTCATATTCAAGTGAGGATTTAACTGGTCTGAAGAACTAACCAGAACTAAGGGGGATACAATAACTTCTGTGACTTCTGCAACTTTTTTATTGGACTTAGCAAAGAAATCTGAAATTGCTGGATAAGATTTATAATGTGGCACTTGAGATCTTTTATTGCGATAATTGATGTTTTTACTTTCAGAGATTGATTTGGCACAATAATTCGAATAAAACCACCACCTTGGCATCATACTGGACTCGTCGCTCACAATGAACCGCCAATAAAACGCAGTTTCCTCAGCCTGCTTCTACACACTCTGCCTGCTTCAAAAGGCCTACAGTTGGATCCCCACAAAATCCAGAAAAACTGTCACCCATGCACTCATCACCAGCAGACTCGACTATGGCAACGCACTCTATGCTTGCGTCACCCAGAAACAGTTCAAGAACCTACAGAACGTTCAAAATGCCGATGCCAGACTGGTCCTCGACACCCCGCTGCAGCCACATCACCCGACACCTCCAACAACTCCACTGGATCCCTGTCAACAAGAGAATCACCTTCAAGCTCCTCACACATGCCTACAAAGCTCTCCACAACGTAGGACAACCTTACCTGAACCACCGCCTCGCATTCCACGCACCCACCAAACAACTCCATTCCGTCCAACGCGCCCGAACCTCCGTCCCCAGGATCCACAAGACCAGAACTGGAGGAAGTTCATTCTCATACCTCGCCGCCAAGACCTGGAACACCCTGCCCCGAAAGAAGGACCTCAAGACCTGGCTTTTTGAATGATCCTCCACTCTAAGAAGGACCAGCAGCCCCCCCCTCCCCCAGGGCCTTGAGACCCTCACAGGTGAGTAGTCGTGCTTTATAAACCGTTGATTGATTGATGAATTATTTGATGCCCATGTCACCTGGCTGTGTTATGGCCAGTTTCCAGGGCATACATGAACAGACCTGGGCATCGCTGTAGAAGGACATGGTATCAGGTCACATTCATTGGGGGACTTTGGCCACATTTTTGACAAAAGCTTCAAGGAGCTGGCATTTTCCATCTCTTCTGGCTTCCCTGCTAATTCCATCCCGCCGAGAATGTTGCAGCCTCTTGCCAGTACCATGTCAGTGGTTTTGTGCTCTATCTGCAATTCCTCCTTGTCTTCCGGGACTGTTCTGTTAGAATGGAAGAAAGCCTGGGTGGTGCCACTGTTAAATAAGGCCACTGAGGTCTGCATCATTCTCAACAATTTCCAGCATATTTCACTGCTTCTGCTCCCAGTCAAGATCTTAGAAAAGCCCCTGAATTAAAATTTCTCAGCTGATCTTGACAGAAATAATCTGCTGGATCCAGCCTAGTCTGGTTTCATCCCCCACGCTGGACCGAAAACGCATTGGTTTCTGTTCTGGATGACCTTAGGAGGGGAGCTGGCAATGCAACTTTGTTGCCCTGGTATTATTTGATCTGTTGGCTGCTTTGAACACTGTCTCCCATGAGATCTTGATCTCCAGGTTGGCTGAAATCGACATTAAGGACACAGCTTTGAAGTGGTGGGTAGCATATCTTGATAACAGAGCTCAGGCAGTCCATCTCCTGCCTGTTCACTCTCAGTTCTGCCACATTAAACAGGGTTTCCCTCAGGGCTCAGCATTGAATGCTACTCTTGAGGCCATTAGCTCAGCTAATTCGCAATAAGAGGACTATCTTCATAAACTAAGCAGAAGACAGCTTGCTTGTCATCTCAGTGGACTCTATGTTACATGCTCCCTATCAAAATTTCCATCACTCTATGTATAAAACCACGAAACGTTTAACCTCTAATGCCCTCAAGTTTAATGTGAATAAAACAAAGGTTCTCTGCTACCCCATGAACAGGATGCTCGTGCTCTCCCTGTATATTTTTGGCTCACTCAGTCTAACTTTACTCTGGTGGGTTCATCTGTTGTTACGAACCTGAAGTTCCATTTTGACAGCAATTTATCTCTGAAGGCCCAGGGTTTGTCTGCTGTCAGGAACCTGGGGTGCCATTTGGACTGCAATTTATCTCTGATGGCCCAAGTTAATTGGTTGGCTTTCACTTTTTTCTCACTTCTCAAAATGCTTCATATGATACAAAACTTTCTTCCTCTTGTTCAAATAACTGGTGACTGAGTATTTAATCAACTGCCTTTACTGCATTCAAACTGCTGCCTCGTGTCTGGCTCCTTACCTTTCCAGACCCTCCTCAGCTTCTGCTGCTCTCAACAAATTGCACTAGCTTCCTCTACCAAAAAGGATTCTTTTCAAGTGTCTGTGCATTGTCCACAGGGCCTTCCATCTTGTTGGCCCTGTTTATCTTCGTGACAAGTTTAATCAGTATTGCCCTGGTCACCATCTGTATTCCTCAAATGCCAACTTCTTGATGCATCTACAATTTAGACATTCTGATGTTGGTGGTAGGATATTTATTGTACAGGCCTCCCACTTATGGACTAGCATGCCTAAATCTCTATGGCGGGTCTCCGACCTTAGTCAATTCAGGAAGTTGCTCAAGACCTGGCTTTTTACCCTGTCACTGAATATGTAAATGGGGTATGGGCAGTTGCTAGGACACCTTTTAGGTAATCATGATCTCTAGAAATGTTAATAATATTAATATAATAATAATTATTATTCGCCTTGGCATTTTTATTGTATTGCATTTTGACGTTGTCCTTGCATCACACAAGTAGGCGCGAGGTAACACAAGTTCTTAAGTAATATTCACTAAGCCATGCAAGGGGCAATTTGTGCAGCCTTGTGTGACTTTGTAAAGAAATGTAATCAATCAATAAGGATTTATAAAGCGCGTCTAATCACCCAATAGGGTATCCAGGAGCTTGCAGGCCCCGGAGGCTTATTCGAACATCCAGGTCTTGAGGTCCATTTGGAATTCCGGAAGTGAGGTGATGGTCCAGAGGTGCGTGGGAAGGCTGTTCTAGGTTTTTGCTGCGATGTGGGACGAGGAGCGTCCTCCACTTCTGCTTCGGAAGATGCGGGGATATGGGCAAGTGAAAGGGAGGCGGAGCGTAACCTTCTCGATTGTTTGAGGAAGTTCAGGCGTGGTTAATGTAGGCGGGTCTTTGGTTGTGTAGAGCCTTGCGTGCGTGGGTCAGCAGCTTGTATTGGCATCTCTTCTGTACGGGGAGCAAGTGGAGTTTCCAGAGGTGGACTGTTATGTGGGTTTGTCAGGGAAAGCTGAGGATGAGTCTGACTGCAGAGTTCTTTAAGGTCTGAAGTCTCTGTAGAAGGTGTGCACAGATTCCTAAATAGAGGGCATTGCTGTAGTCAAGTTGGCTGTTGATGAGGGCTTGTGTCACGGTGCGCCTCGTGTGTAGAGGAAGCCACTTGAAGATCTTACGTAGCATGCACAGAGTGGGGGATCAGTCATTTCATGGTGAGCTTCCCAATATTGATTCCGAGGTTTCTGGCGATGTTGGAGGGAGTGGATGCGAGTGCGGGTTCAAGGTCTGATTGCCACCAGGAGTCATTTCATGTGATGCTGCTGTTGCCAAAGATCAGTACTTCCATCATGTCTGTGTTCAACTGCAAGCAGTTGTTCTTCATTTAGTCAACGATGTTTGTCATGCATCTGTGGAAGTTGGTTCTGGTAGTGGTGGGGTTGTCAGTGTGTGAGAGGATGGGTGTCATCTGCCTAGGAAATTATGTGGCGACTGTGGGATCTGTTGATGTTGGCCAGCAGGGTCATATATGTGTTGAAGAGTGTGTGGCTGAGGTATGAGCCCTGAAGGACATTGCAGGTAATCTCCATGGGTTCAGAGGTGAAAGGTGGGAGGTGGATCCTCTGGGTTCTTTCCATGAGGAAAGAAGTGATCCATCTGAGTGCGTACCCTTGGATGCTGATGTGGTGGAGTCTTTTGATCAGTGTGTGGTGGGATATGATGTTGAAGGCTGCCAATAGTTTGAGGAGGATGAAAGCTGCTGTTTCTCCTCAGTCGAGGAGGGTTCAGATGTCATCTGTGGCTGCGATCAGGGCAGTTTCAGTGCTCTGATTGCTGCGGAAGTTGGATTGGGAGGCATCAGTTAGCTCGTTCTGTTCCAGGTGTGTCTTGAGTTGATTGTTGATGATCATTTCCAGTGCATTCACTGGGAATGGGAGCAGGGATCTTGGCTGGTAAGTTTTGAATTTGCTGGGGTCGGCGGAGCGTTTTTTGAGTAGTGGTCTGAGTTCGACGTGTTTAAAGGCGCCGGAAAATGTTGCAGCGGCGATATAGGTGTTGAGTAGGGTAGTGAGTTACTGCCCGATCGTTTAGTTTCCGAGGTTGAAGATGTGGTGTAGGCATGGGTCTGTGGGAGCTCCCGAGTGGATAGATTTCATGGTGGAGGTGGTGTCCTGGGTGGAGAGAATGTTCCAGGTGGTCAGTGTGTGGTTTGTGTCGGTTACGATGGTGGCGTGTCTGTCGAGGAAGTCCGTAGGTGTGGGTTGGGGTTAAAAGTTTCAGTATATGGTTGTGATCTTGTTGTGTAAGAAGTGGGCGAGGTTGTAGCACAGCTCCTGTGAGGGTGTGATGTTGTTTTCTCTGGCAGCTGGGTTGGAAAATTCCCTAACGATGTTGAAAAGTTCCTTGGTGTTTTTGGCACCGACTTTGATGTGTGCAGCAAGGGCTTTCTTCTTTGTTACCCTCATCAGGCGGTGGTAGAGGTTGAGGGATGTCTTGAAGGCTGCAGTGTCAGTGGTGTCCTTGCTGGTGTGCCATCTCCCCTCCAACTGTTTGCTGTCTCATTTCGCTGTTCTGAGTTCTTGGGTGTACCAGCTGGCCTTTTTGGAGGATTTTCTCTGGATGTTGCTCTTGATTGGGATGACACTGTCTGCAATTGGTGATCCAGGTGTTGAAGTTTTTCCCTCCCTGTTTGAGGTTGATGGTGGTAGCAGGGATGGAGGTGTTGAGGGCATTCGCCCAGCTGGTCTCTGAGATTTTGTTCCACCCCCGTTGGGGGGCGTTAGCCATCTTGGCAGTGGAGGTGCAGTGGCTAGAGATGCTGAAGTGGACAATGGAGTGATTGGTTCATGTGAGTTCTGTGACATGGCTGTATTTGATGCGGTAACCGAAGGTGAAAATTAGGTCCAGCGTGTGTCCTGCGTTGTGTGTAGGCTCGTGGATGATCTGGGTCAATTCGAGGCTGCTCATACTGTTGAGGAGGTGTACAGTGTCTTTATCGTTCGAGTCGTCGATGTGGAAATTTAGGTCTCAGAGGAAGATGTAGTCCTTGGAGGCTAAGGCTAGGGGTGAAATGAAGTCTGCGATGGTGTTGCAGAAGCTAGAGCACGAGCCTGGGGTTCGGTATGTGAGGGTGCCTCTGATGGTTGTCTTGTCTAACTTGTGGAGCTTGAAGTTGAAATGTTGCATGGGGTGGTGGTGTTGTCTGTGGTGGTGGTACACTGTACGATCTCTTTGTAGATGATGACTGTTCCTCCTACCAGCTTGTTGGTGCAGTCCTGGTGAGTGATTTTATATCGGTTGGGGATCGCTATGGAAATGTCTAGGGTGGATGTGGGGTTGAGGCTAGTCTCAGTGAGGAAGTTGATGTCAGGTGCGAGGGTGGTAATGAGGTCCCATAATTCAGTGGAATGCTTTCATAGTGAGCATGTGCTGAGAAGGGCACATGCGAGTTGGTGTTTTTGTTCAGGTGGCGTCCATTGTGGGTTCAGGCTGGGGCTAGTCGGTGGGTTGGTGTGTGTGCAGTGGCAAGTGAAATGGCAGTGGGTGCAGGTGAAAGGTCCTACCGTGGAGCGTGTGTCGGCGCAGTGGCAGTGTTTGTTGCGGTGTCCTGGGTGAGGGTGTACAACTCGGCGATGGTGTATATTCAGGGGGCAGGAGGTCCGGGGGTTGTGGCACTAGGTGCGGTCCAGGTGCGGATAGGCGCAGACGTGCTGACCTTTGGCATGCTTTTGCTGTGCTGGTGACATGCCCGCTGCACGTGTCCGCTGCATGTGTCCACTGCACAGCCACCCTCTGGCCTGCATTAAGTAGGTCCTGGGGTGGGCAGGGCTTCTGTTGGTGGTGAGAACGGTGAGTGGGAATACATGGTCAGGAAAACCCCAGCGGGAAAACCCAGGCAGCTGTGGTGTCACTGGATCAGTCTGGAAGAAGCGGGAATTGGAGGACACAGGCAAGTGGCAAGCTAAGTATCCAGGTGCCTACTACCATTGTAACACAATGCATCAGCTTGCACTGAATTCCGTTACATTTCGTAGTGGTAGGCATTCCATGGATGAAGCATAATCATTCATATGCATCCACCCATGGAATTTGATGCAAACCTGGGATTTGGCCCAAAATGTTGCTCATCCAGAGGATGGCCTTACGAGGAAAGATATTTTTATTTCTTCTTGTTACTTCCTCCTTCCTACATGCGGTGCATTCTGCATCATGCATACAAAGAGGAAATTGCCTGTTTGGATTGTTTTCATGCAGGAAGGTATTCCTTTCTGCCCACATACAATCCTGCCTGTAACACAGGCCGTTTTGCACCATGGCACAAGGGAGCTTGCGTTGGCGCTTGGCAGCACACAGTGCACCAGCGTAAGGAGGAGGTAGATGTGTGCTATATCTTATCTCTGTTTCACAAGTACCCTTGCTGCGTTACTAGAAACTTGAGTAAACCTGGCCCTTTGTCCCTCACATGAGGATAAATACGTTGTCATTAAATTTTGTAGTGCTTGTGGTCCTGCTGAGGCATTTTTATATTACTTGCAACCACGTGAATAACACTGTTTGCAGTTGATGATATCAAACCCATCATAGTAACCAATTTTGGGCAGATTATCTGTAATTGTGTGTGTGTGTGTATGCATTCAGTTTGGTGGAGGCTAGGTAGCAATGTTTTCTTTCAGAATAAGCTACAGTTTCCTGCAATGTGCCATGGGCACTAATGCAAGCTGGGATAATAAGTTGCAAGAGCACTGATTGGGAAGTAATGTACAGCAAGAAAATAGTACAGTGGGCTCCACAGACCCACCTGAGCCCCAGTGCCACTGCATCAGCTTCACCTCTCCCCTTTTGGCAATTTAGCATTTTATCATAAATCTACTCATTTAGGGCGTTGGTTCATTAAGCTGCTGGCATGCCGTCCAGTTTTCATCTCAGTCGTGTTTCCGATGAATTTCAAACCCTCAGGAGCACCTGCAAAATGGCCTGGATTTAAATGAAATTTAGGATTATTATTATGTAATTATTTATTAATCAGAGTGATGATGATTTTTATACAATTATTTGTAATTCCTGAAATTCCTGGTTGGCTGAGGTATGCACCCAGGCCAGGCAGGAACCACCAATCTAGTCAGGGTAAGCTAGATACCCAATAAGATATACTGTGCTCAACCTCTGGTAGCTTCGCAGAGCAGACAAGCTTATCTACAAAGGTAATGTGTAAAATATTTGTGCAACACACACACATAGTAACACAATGAATACACCACAAAAAGACACAGGATTAAAAAAATATATTATTCTATTATAAACAAAACAAAACAAAACAAAAATGACAAAAATCCAATAAGTAGAAGTCAAGATATTGAATATTTAAAATTAGTCACTAACAGTCAAAAGGTTAATTGAGGTCGCAAGAGACCAATACAAATCCAAAGTTCAGGCTCATCGCAATGGAGAGCAGGCCGGCCACAGGACCCACAGAAGGCAGAGTCCAGCAGCACCAGTAGAATTGTAGGAAGACTTTTGAGTCCCTGAGACTTCAGAAGAACAGGAAGAAAGTCAGCAAGGTCTTGACGGTCCAGATCACCTGGAGGGAAGGCAGAGTCCTTCCAGCAGAGTCAGGGAACAGCAGGGCAACAAGCATAAAAGCAGTCCTTTCAGAAAAGCAGTCCAGGTGAGTCCTTTAAGCAGCACAGCCGTCCTTCTGACAGAGGTTCATTTCAAGATCCAGGAGTGTCTGATTTGGTAGGATGAGAGCCGCCTTACTATTATCCAAAAGTGCCTTTAATGTAGGGGGTGACTTCAAAAGAATTATCTTAGGTGCACAAGAATCCCTTTCAACTCAGTCCTGTCTGCCAGGCTAACCCTGGTGGAAAAATCTGTGCTTCGTGTGTGGAGAGGACACTGCCCATTGAAATGCAGGTATCAGTCCCTCCCATTCCTCCCTGCCCTGGAAGACCCATTAGAATGCAGATGAATGTAGGTGAGTACTCAGAATGCAGACGAGCCTCACCTTCCTATGTTCGTGGCTGTCTCAAGGGAATGCACAAAGAGTCGCCCAGCCCAGACGTGTATTGGAGACAGGCTGCAGGAACATAGAGCAAAGCAGAGAAATGTTCACTTTATAAGAGTGCCATTTCTAAAATAGTAATGTCAAATTCAACTTTACCACTAAAGAGGATTTATCATTACCATTCCAAAGATATGAAACATGATTTAGCTACTCATTTCTAATCCGGAATTACAGCTTAAAAGTGTTTTAGGGAATTCCCATTGCTAGCCTATGAGAGGAGTAGGCCTCACAGTAGTGAAAAATTTAATTAGCTGTTTGTCAGTACCAGGACATGTAAGACTTAAAAGAAAAGTACACGTCCTTCCTTTTACTTACACAGCACCCTGCCCTTAGGGCTACCTAGGGCCTCCCTTAGGGGTGACCTAGGCATAATAAAAGGGGAGTTTAAGGCTTGACAGGCGGTTTCAAAGGCCAAGTTGAAGATGCAGTAAACTGTGTACATAGAGACAAGTTTGAAAGGCTATTTCTGTGGGTGGCACAAACAGTGCTGCAGGCCCACTAGTAGCATTTAATTTACAGGCCTAGGGTATATGGTATACCACTTTACAAGGGACTTACAAGTAAATTAAATATGCCAAAGAGGTGTAAACCAAATATACCATGTTTAGAGGAGAAAGCACATGCACTTTAGCACTGGTCAGCAGTGGTAAAGTTCCCAGAGTCCTAAAGAAAACAAAAAAAGGGTCAGAAAAAAGAGGAGGAGGAAGAAAAAAAGTTTTGGTTAACCCTGCAAAAAAGCGCATTTCCAACACAACCCCCTACCAGCCTAAAGCCAGTGTAGCCTAATCAATACCTGATGGACTTCCCTGCTTATGGCAATAAAACGTGGGCAATGGCCCAATACTGCAGGGGTACTTGCCATTTCTACGCCTCTCTGAACCCAGTTGGGTCCCTGTGAAAGACTGGCTCAGTATATGATGTACACTTATGTAAGTGGACACCTTGCACTGATCCAGACAACCTTTAGGATGATTTTAGTGGTCTTAGACAACCTTAGAAGGCTCTCTAAGTGGTAGCTGTGGAGAGCAGCCTTCAGGCTTAGTCCAGAAGGAGTATAATGCAGCTTGTTTTACCAGAACATAATCTTATAAGTACAGACTAATAGAAAAAGAACCACATAGTGTATTCATGAAAATATGTATTTATTATAAGACACTCACTAACACATTCAGATATCTCCCAGCCAGAGATATACACAATACTTTGCAGTAGAAACAGGTAAGTAGCAAAAAATACACAGTGGTCCCCAGGGGGAGACCAAAGCATGTACTAAAATAGTGGTATGCGAACCACGACTCGAGTCAAGACAATAGTCAGAGGACGTAGAAGCCAGGGACCCAAGGAACCACCCATGGTGAGTATCTAGGAGCCCCACAGAGGTTGTGTGCAGTGTAGGAACTCGACCGCGTTCTCCGTACAAATCAACGTGTAAGTCGCGGTTGCAATTTTAAAGATAGAGGACCCTTCCCAGTGGACCCTGGAGAAACCCTGTGGAAGACAAGAGGTTGGAGAGCCACCCCACCCGTGGATACCTTAGGAACCAGGATACCTGCACCAGGGAAGCCGGGTGCATAGGTGTGAAGTGGCGTCGGAAACCGTCGTCAAACTCAATGGGAGATAGAAAGATGCTGCTGCTGGAGAAGGTGAAATGAGGGAGGACAGGGCAGGCCTCGAGGGATGTGGAGAACCACCACCTGTATTGTTGAGCCTTTCAGAGTCTGTGGGAGCCCAGGATCAGCAGACCGGTCAGTTTAGTTGTGGTGCCTGCAGATGCAGGGAAGTGACTCCTTCACTTCAAGGGAGATTCCTTCAGGTGTCTTGAATGACCACAGGCCTTGGAAGGTTTCCTGTATGGAGCACAGGTGAGGACGTTGCAGCAGATGAGCAGGGCAAAGAGATCAGGAGCGGCAGGAGTCTTCCCAGTTGCAGCCTTGATGCCCAGGGCGAAGTCCAGAGTGCCCAGATGGTCAAAGTTGAAGTGGTGTCTGAATTGAATCGTGTCCCACGACGAATCTCGGGACCCACCCTCTGTTAAGCACTTAAGTACTCTAAGGAAGGGGTTGGGACAATTCAGGGGAGAGGTCGGACATTGGTGAGGATACTCCCATGTCCTTTGTTCAGTTTCGCGCCAGAGCGGGAGCCAACGGCTCCCTGAGCTGGTTTGAACTGGACTATGCAAGGAGGGCACCAAATGTGCCCTTCAAGCAGACTGAGTGGTGCTGTAAAACGCTCCCACCCGGCCCCCATACTCTGAACCCTGTCTGGGAGGTGGTCACACCTCCCTGTGACAGGATACCTATTGTTGTGCCTTCCCCTGCTCAGCTTGGCTCAGCAGCAGGAGGGCAGAATCGTGTCTCTGGTCGGCAGCAGCCATGTTGTGCTGTCAGGGTCTAGAAGACTGGTACCGGGAGCCCTGAGGCCCTAATGGAGGGCCTTTATAGTGCTTGGAATCATACTCCTACACCATTTACGGTGTGGGAGTATGATTCCAACATGTTTGATACCAAACACGACAGGGTTCATTACAGCCAGTTTCGAGATGGCCATCGTGTAATGACACAGTGCCCCTCTATATGTTCTATGGCTGTCTCACTTACAACCCGGTAAAATTGACTCTAAAGGCTGTAGGGGTGCCCTGCTCTTGCAGGGGCACCCTCACACTTAGAACCAAGCACCCTGCCTTCAGGATTGAAAAGGCCTGATGTTGGGGTGACTTATAGGTTTTAAGTGCAGTGACCCTAGATATAGGGAAACCTATATCTTTTGTAAGTGGAGCTAGCACCAGCTTACACAGGCTGCAATGGCAGGCATGTAGTGAGAGTTTGAATGGTCTCCCATAGGTGGCATAATACATGCTTCAGCCTATGGGGGACCCCTGGGGTACCTATGCCCTGGGTACCTTAGTTCCCCCTACTAGGGACTGATAAGGGTACCCCAGTATCCAATTTGGGATGCACCTAAGTACTTGCCATCACAATTTAGGGGAGAAAGCAGAGAGACTGGGGCCCTGATTAGCAGGATCCCAGTCAGACTAGTCAGAAACAGCATTACATAAAGCAAAAAGTGGGGGTAACCATAGTAGCAGATCCTACTTTCCTACAGTTCCTCTGTCAAGGCTCTCAGGAGCCACTAAGCTAACCCATGGGGAATCCTTCTCTTCACTTGTGAACCCCATCTGTTCAGCACCAACCTTTAACCTGCTCACAGATGTATCCCAGTAGGCAGATAGTCCACCATGGCCAACAGAATGATGTGGCCCATTCCACCCCTTGGGTCTGACTTCTGTCCCCAACCCAAGGAAAACTCTGCCCACAAGGAAAGCAGCCAACAGAGGTCACTGACAGCTGTCAGTGTCAAGAGCCAGGCCCCAGGCCATTCAGGGATCTCTGTCCTCCTTGGTTTCCCAGAGTGGGAGGCTGTAGCCCTAGGTGCCTTGCATCCTTTCTCCACTCCACTTCCCACCAGTTCAGGGGTAGTATTCTGCAATTGGTCCTCCAACCAAGGGGGTTATTAGGATGGCAGGCGGACTTTAGTCCGCCCGCCACCCTAGCGGTGCTGGGACCGGCCGCCAGACGTGCGGCGGTCCCGCACCGCTGATTAGGATGCGACCGCCACCCTGGCGGTCGCATTCCGCATTGTTGACATTGCGGCGGGTGCTGCTGTAAGCAGCCCCCACCGCAATGCCAAAGAGGCATGTTGTGCATTGCCATGCACAACGTGGCAGGCACCGTGCGGTGCCTGCCACCTTGTGCATGGCAATGAAGGGGGTACCCCCAAGTGCACCCCCCCACCCCAAGGCCTGTGAAACCCAGCATCCAGGGGAGCCCTGCGCATGCCAGCGTCCGGCCGCTTGGAGCTGAAGCTTCGTGCAGACCCCGCGCGCTATGACAATAAGCGGCGTTTCGCCGCATGGAAATCCGGATACCTGCGGTGTTTCAGCTATCTGAACAATTGGTGAGGCTGAAAAACTTGATGCCGCCTCTCGATGAAGTTTGGGAGCCGCGTCTGATGTGCCTGGATGTCCGGAAGGCAAGATGGCGGCTATGGAACTGAGAGCCCGGGACTCGGCGTTCGGGGACGGAGCTGCCCTGCCTAGCTGCCTAGACTGCTGGAGGGCTCCCCGCGTGGATGATCGGCGAGCTGCTTTATTCCCGCCTGAACCCCTGCGTGAACTTCTGGGTCCGGTGTCGCGGTGTGGAACGCCGCTTTGCAGGATGGGTGACGCCGATGCATCGCGGCGTGGAGGATCTGACCGGAGGACACCGCAGATGCCACATCGATCAGTGGACGGAAGGCCTGCTGCCGTGGAGCGCGCTCTCTTCGTGCGGCTCCGCTCATCTTCATCGGAATTACTGCTGCTATTTGTCGCTGTGAGAGTCCTGAGGCGGCACAGGGAGGATCCTTTCTGCCAGCCGGTAAGCCTACGCAGCAGGTGCTCTCCCGATTACGCTGTGGGCCGCGGAGGGCCTAGTACACTGCAGATGCGACGTGAAACTTTAGCGCGGGGGAAAAGCGGCATCTCCCTCCCCCCTTATCTTTCCTAGCATAGCGTCTGCTCTTTGGGACTCACGGCCCGTTTCCACCCTCCGAGGGCCCGAACCTGAATCACTGACTGGTCCCCTCCCCCACAGTCAGCATCACGCATTGGGGCAGTTCGCTCGGCGCAGGAACGCTGGCTTACAGTTTGAAGGGAATGTTCAGCGCAAGGGCCTCAGTATCTCAGTACAAGAGACAAGACAAACGGCTGAGTCACGGGATTAAGCAGTCCCCCCTTAAGCATCACTCCTTACCTGGGACTTGCCTGACTATAAAATGGTGCCCAGACTCAATTTTTTCAATGTCCCCATGAGTGGCCCTTTGAGGACTTATCTCTGTTGAAGTTCAGGCTTCTATTCTCTACCCCTCTTCAGTCTATGGCTACCAAACCATATTCCTTCTCCTATCCTGCCATCCTCGCCAACTCCTACCTCCCGTCTTTGGATTCTAGACTTTTGATCACCTCCTGTTCCTCACTCCATTCTGGCGGAGCCTGAAACGCATACATGGCCGATTCCCGGTGGAGATGCTCCGACAGTTATAGGGGAGATTGGCTCTGGCACACCGCTATGGCCATCACCTACCCAGCCGGACTTCGGACATTTGTCTCGTTTTCTTCCCCGCTGCTGTCTCCTTCCTGTCGATTACCAGCTTTCCCTGGTCTTTCTGATCCTGATTTTCGTGTTCGTTAAATTACTCTTATATTGTATATTTATTCATTCTGTAACTATTGTGAAACTTTTGCAACTTGTAACATGCTGTTTCCTCATGTAAAGTGCTCTGATACCTCCGGGTCTAGCCAGCGCTATATAAAACTCAAATAAATAAATAAATAAAAAATAAATCCTAATATGGATGGCGGTGCCTCCTAGGCACCGCCACCATATTAAGGCCCCAGTCTGCCCAGCCGGCAATCGGAACGATTGCCGACCGGCGGAAAAGTGGCAGACGCACTTTGCGTCCGCCGCGGTACCCCCGCCATTATAATATGGCGGGGGTAAATCGGGTGGCGATGACGGGCGTATCGCCACCGCCTGGCTGGCGATGGTGATCCGCCCGCCATCCTAATAACCCCCCAAGGGTCTGGACCCTTGAGCTGGACAGGAGTCAGGATGAGTCCCTCCTCTCTCTGCCCCTCCATCTGGGGTTCTGTGCCCTCCTTTTTCAGAACAAATTTCAATAAAATATGGAACAGTTAATTTAACCCCTTGGAACCAAGTTTCCTGAATGAATAAAACCTCATTCTCGTTCAACTATTATTCAAAAACTTATGATTGAAACAAAATATTAAACCCATTAACAATCCATACAACCAGTGAAAGGTTCTCCGAAGTGACTTGTCCTAATCACAATCACTTAGTCCACTGAGGTACAAACCTGCATTTGTGCATTCACACCTGCTGGCATCTCTCACTGTATCAAACATGTGCAGATTATCTGTGTCCCGCTCTAATGACTTATTAGTCACTTGAGTCAATATCTTTTAGGGAGGGACAGAGTTTGGATGTCCCCAGCAATTTAGTGGTATCATTTTCCCGCCTTTTCCCCTTCTTTTAGAATATTGAAATATATAATTAGTGAGTAACCAAGCAATTTTAAACCCTCAATGTACTTACCCATCTTCTAGGGGGGCTTCTCTTGCGTATAGCCAGCTTTTCCTTAGTAGTGTTTTGGTAATTTTGTTTGGTTACCTGTCTCCTCCACTTGTGTAAGTTGGAAGAGAAATGGGGTGGAACACTACCAAGGAGGGAATTCCCGGTGTAATTTTCAATGGTTCTGGGGACATATAAACCATTATTAGGTTCCTTGAATTGTCAAAATGTTTTTGTTCATAGGGGTTGATATTTTTGTTATAGGTATATCGATCTTTGACTGTACAGATTATTTAGAACTCTTTTTGCTCTTTCCATTCCCGAGAAAACACCCAGAAGTTTTGTGGACATTCATTAAGTTAGTCTTTTTACTTTTCCTTCTATTAGCTCTATGTGACACCGTATGCTTTTTATAGGACTCATAATCCCCTCTTATTTCACTAGCATAGGAATCTTAGAGAGGTATTTGATAGAAACTGCTTCCACCCCTTCTCACTGAACTGCATCACTAGTTCCTGCTTTGTCAATGTCCATAAGAGGCTCTACAGAATAGACTTAAGATGGCAAATATTCACTGATTACTTTGAGCTCCTTTAAGATACTTTTTAACAACCTAACAACCCAGTATGTATTTTTGATTTGTCATTTTTTAGCACCACTGATTCATAAATCCTGTGTCGGGCTTTCTGCATGAGCAATAACACATTCAACTTGGAGGTCCCAGGCACCTCTGAGGTGTCAATATTTGAAAATATGGATTGATTGGATTTGTTGGCTGTAGGATTATCTTCATGATAAACCTTGTCAGTAAACTTACTGTGCCTGGCACCCAGCTTGTCAAGTGAACACTGATCCGTCACCAAATTGATCATTTACCCGCTATAATGGCTGCACAGTAGCTGAAAACTCTAAAAGCGACACAGGTATTCCAGAGGGCCACAACCTAGGAGTCTCCAAATTTCCAACTGGCTCTCTCTCCAAACAAAATGCTTGGGGACTTCCACCTGAGCAGCAGGGTTTACTAGGTTCTAATTTCTAATTCCGGACTGTCTGCTGAGACATTTCTCAATATTTTCTCAAATGTTTTCCCCAGAAAGTCACACATAGATGAAACTGGTGGGACAAGGTCCTGAGCTGCGGTGGAACACTGGTTATCCACAAGGAGATTGCATTGTCCATCATGGCAGGGGGATTGTGGGGCACTTAGACCACTGCTTTCTCCTGGTCAGTTATATCTGGAATACACCTGGCATCCTCTCTGCTCTAGAATAATTCACAGTTACCATAGGCACTACTCACCACTTCCTGTGTAATAATGGGTGCTGCCTTTTTCTCAGGCAAATTTCCTCAGCAACTGCCTCCAGACAGACGTTCACCACTTTAATCCAAATTGAAGAGGTGGCAATCCAATACCAGCAGTGACGGAGAGATCCAAAGAGATCTTTAGTTTCTTTTAGGGGCCCCTTAGTCACTACACAATGAAGGAAACTAGAGCACCGTGTGGTGCCACAGAAAACACTCTGCCATGGTAGCCTAGGGCCCAACAATGTTTCCCTTCTTCAGCAATTTTCATCACCGCCTCTGCTCGGATGACAAACAGTACAGGGAGGGCAGGTGGGAGGTACAAGGGAAACTGCAACCAGCAGCTCAACAGTACACACCTGTCACAGCCACAACTACCCCCACCATTCCCTGGGGAGCAAACAGGCAAGATGTCCCTGCCTACAGTGGCCATGCCAACTGGGAACACTAGAGGAAGGCACAGTTGCCAGTTACACTCAGAGAAATAAATACGTATAATACCAGGCTCCGTGTGTGGCGTGATTTATTTACATGATACCAGGCTGGGGAGTATGCTACAACAGGCGATGAGGATGGGATACGTAAACCCGCAACCCGTAGAATCGAAAGTGCTCTTCCAGAGAGTTTGCCGAGGTTGAGCCAACTGCTCG
Source organism: Calotriton arnoldi (assembly GCA_963921515.1). Lineage (NCBI taxonomy): Eukaryota > Metazoa > Chordata > Amphibia > Caudata > Salamandridae > Calotriton > Calotriton arnoldi. The sequence continues at coordinate 101,031 of CAWUFW010017955.1, forward strand.
TGCATGCCATGTGCGCCTCAGTCTAAGTGAAGAATCGACGGTTGGCATATGTGGAATCAATGCACAACTTTAACGAGTACGAGATCTTTAAAGAAAATGAAGACTCCACGAAAAGTTTCATTTATCGCCAGTCAAAAAATTGCTAATACGACCAAGCTAAAAAGTGCGATGCCACATCTTACCACAGAGCCTTCATTCATACAGTACGATAAAGGCAGTGACAACCAGGTACAAAAAGCGCAACAAATGCGAGAGCCAGGTGTAAAAGAAAACTGTGAGCAGAAGTAGATGAGCACAACGAAGTACTAGGAGGCAGAGGTCAACCAGGTGTAAGAAGCATGAAGGAACACCAATTGTGGTGCGCCTCTGAAACGATAAACAATAATCTACTTATCAAACATCTAGAGTAAAGAGAGTCATTCGACCCCAGCTGCAGGCACAGCAACCCAGGCGCAAGCATGGGGTCTGTGCTTGCGAGGCTGTTGAATCCTTCCAAGCCGACAGAAGAGTCTGTGGACGGCTGCCACCTTCCTAAAACCATCGTCCACTTTCGATGTTGCCAAGAAACAGAATTTTTGGCACTAGATGGACTGCCTGGATCAAAGCTTTTGAGGACTTCATTGATGTGCTGAAAGAAGCAAATTACAAAAAGATAATCAAATATCTCAAACACTTAGCAGGTAACGGAGTGAAGAAAGTGATGAAGAAAATGCCATGAGGCGAAGAAACTTCATACCGTCAAATTAAAGAAGTGCTGAACCAAATTCAATCAGATGCAGAACATTGAAAGGTACATCTTCAATCAGGAGAGACAGAGAGATGGTGAAACGATGGATGAATTTGTTAAAGGACTCAAAATGCTCATCAAGCACTGTAAGTTCAACAAATTCAATGACGAGGAAGCCATTCATCTCAGTCATAGATGGTTTTTTGTCTGATTCCTTCAGACGCCAAATGCTAAGTAAACCGCTCAGTCTGGGTTTGTGGTGGCCAGAGTTGAATAACGTGCCAACAAACAAGCTGCTGACATGGAATCCGGAGGAGCCCAGAGTGAATCCGTGTTGAATATGAAAAGCAAGAACAAATGTAAGGAAGAAGGCTGCAAAGTGATGTCACCAAAGAAAAAGAAGCTGTGTTTTTAATTTGGATTTTCCTTTCCACATCAAGGTAAATGTCACGCCATTTGGCAGATATGTAAGGGTTGGGGGAAAGGGAACCATTTTGTAACAGTTTACAAAGCAAGAGAAAAAGTGAATGTGTCACATTGTGAAGATAAAATGGCTGCCAGTGCAGCACGTCGTGAAGACAAAATGGCTGCCAGAAAGTTCCAGAAGCGTTCCAGTCAAACGGCAAAGTAAACGGCAACATCAGTTGAGGCAAGTAGAGCCTGAAAGAGACTGATTTGTCGATATGTGCACAATTTACCTTTATTATGATATGGAACTCCTACAGAGGTCCACGTAATAAAACAATAATACATTATGCATATTTAGAGCCATAATTACAAAAATATAAAACCTCCAATCAGTTGCATCCATCATACAAGATCAACGATAACTATCCTTAATAAAGTGACAGTGTGCATTGCACCTTAAAACATCATATTTCAATTCACAAAACAAAAAAGGCACTTTATGCTCACCTGTTCCCAAACCCTAGAGAAGCAAATGAGACATATAAAAACATATTCAATAACTACATTTTCAAAGCTTTGTAAATTTAGACATGCATAGAGCAATGTGCAAAGTTCGGGTAATGTATAAAACGATCATATAAATACCATTTAGCATAATTTTTCGAATCACGTCACATTAAAGGCATTTTATTCTCAATGATTTCCAATTACTGGAGAGACAGATAAGACATATAAAGTTGTTGTTTAATAGCTTCATATTTTTTAAACCTTTGTAAAAACAAAGTGCAAGAAGCAGTATGCAAAATGCAGGTAATAATAATAATAAGATCATTTGTAAAGCGCTTGATTACACCGCAACGATGTGTCCCCACGCTGGACCATAGATCAGACTAGAGGAGAGAAAACAATAGGAAGAAGAGAAGGGGGCAGAAGACAGTGGACCGAGTAAAAATTGAACGTGATTGCTAAACAGCCATGTTTTCAGTTTCTTCCTAAAATCAGTTTCAGGAAGGGAATATCGGAGGACCCGGGAAAGGGAGTTCCATAATTTAGTCGCTAGATAGGCAAAAGATTTAGCTTCCATTCTTGCCTTCCTAATCTTGGGTATAGTTGCCAGATTCGCGTCAGAGGATCTGAGGTTCTGAATAGGGACATAGGTTTGAACCAGTGAGTGAAGGTAGCTGGGACCTTGTTTCTTTAGAATGCGATGGCAAATGCAAATGCATAGGGCTTTAAAGCTGATTCTTTTAGACACTGGGAGCCAGTGTAGCTGGTCGAGAGCGCTAGAAGATGACGATCTTTTGAGGAGATTTTGAACTCGTTGCAACAATCTAAGATTCCCTTTAGAGGCACCTAAGTAAAGTACATTGCCATAGTCCAATTGGGAGGTAATGAGTGCATGAACTATGGTTTTCCGAGATTTGGTGGGAATTAGAGCAAGGATTTTCCTCAGTGTCTTTAAGGTGCCAAAACATTTTCCCGCTGTTTTTCTTATTTGGTCTTCAAAAGTTAGTTTTGAGTCAAAGACTACTCCCAGGTTCTTGACGTTTTGTTTAGGGGTTCCCCCAGGGACACTGGCCACCAGGCTGCTGTCGATATTGAGGGAGTTCATACATATTGAGCGATGTAATACATAGAAAAATCTTAGAAATACAACCTTAAAAAATGTAGCAGCATACATACACAGATTTGAGATTTAACAATGTAACAAAACAGAGAATGTCAACAGAAACCCTAAATAACATTCAAGAAGGATTTTTAAAAAATTGGAAAATATTACTATAATTTATCTCATTCAGGAGGAACATAAAAAAATGTACGGACTTCCAATGCAGAGTGGATGTTAATAAACATATGCCTGAAAAATACCTTTGAGCATTCTGCAACACAGGACACACAATTAATACGTGATTGAGATCTTGGATGTACTGCTGCCACAACTCACAAATTCTGTCCTTTTTTAGAGTTTTGTTCAAATGCCCGTAATCACTCGAAGTGGTAGCAGATTCAATCTCAGTAATAGAATTGTTCTTCTGATCCCATGGTGCAATTTCCATATTAAATAAGGCTGTGGTTTACTCCTCGGGTTGCTCCCACACACCACCTCGTTACTCAGAGTTGACTCACTTAGGGCAGTATCTCTAGCCAAACTCATTTTAGACACTGAGCCATTTAAAAAAGTCTTCAGGGCGGACTTGGCATAAAAGAATCAATATTCAAATTAAGTCCAAACATTTAATTAGCCCGCACAAAGACCTAAAGAACGCGGACCATTCTTTCAACAGGAAAAACATTTCGACCCTGAAAGCTGCCCTTAGTGGTCCCGCCTCCCCTCCTAGGAGATCATTTTCCCACCTCAATGTAGCTGCCGGGATGTTCTTCCACATCACTCTCGAGCAGCAGTGAAGAAGATGGGTGTGCCTTGTGAATAATAGACACTGAAAGACACGCGCATGTAGGTTTGGATTCCTGCAAGGAAGAGTACAAAGGATCGACAAGTGAAATCACGAAATTTCTTTGAACACTGTCCCAAAACCAACTGAAAGTCAATGGTTGATATATATTGTTCATTATAGACAGTGGTGCGTCAATAAACATCATGCCAGTTGAAAAGTATAATGAATTCTCTACGGTGCCCCATCTCACACCATTGAAAACCAAAGTATACACCTGGGCAGCCTCAACGCCATTGCAAAGTCAAGGTTCCTTTACGGCGACCATGAAACTTAAAAAGACGAAGGTACAAGCCCCAATTCATGTCCTTCAGGGTACTTTGTAGAGTGCCTGTCTACTCAGTTTCTGCACTGCTGCTGACATGCAACTAATTTCTCTGATTTACAATATTAATGCTCATCACGACATAGTCAATCAGTTTCCGTCATTGTTTCATGGATTAGGAAAATTGAAGACAATGAAAGTGCAGCTCAACGGTAATAAGGACATTCGTCCTGTTGCTCAATGACATTGTCGAATTGCATGCATTTCATCTACAAGAGGCTGTCTAAAAAGTAATTAAGACTTTGCTAAAATGTGATATCATTGAGAGCTTCACTTTTCCAACACCATGGATGCCGCCGATAGTGGTGGTACCTAAAAGGACAGTGGAGGGTCTGTGCGAATTTGTGTTGACATGAGTCACGCAAACAAAGCAATCGAAAGAGAATGACACCCAGGTATGCACATTGCCGACATGATTACCCAGTTGAATGGTGCCAAAGTCTTTTCGCGCCTTGATCTGAACAAAGGATATCATCATCAGTTTGAATTGGAAAAAAAATTGCAGGTACATTAAACTCATGTCGGTTTGTTCAGATACAAAAAGATTGAGTTTCAAAGTGTCTTCAGCTGCCAAACTTTTCCAAAATTTAATTTGTTGCATCCTACAGCCTGTCACACATGCTTACAATTACAGTGATGAGTTTTGGAGCCACAAGAAAGGAGTCCTTACACAAGTGTGCCATCTACTTGATGATGCAGGTCTTGCGTTGAATGCTGAAAAGTGCTAATTTTACAAAAGAAAATTAAAATTATTTGGGCACATTTTCTCGGGAGGGGGAATGACTCCAGATCCAGCCAAGGTTCAGGCTTTGTCATCTACCTCCCCTCCACAAGATGTAACCATGCTGCGTTATTTTCTTGGTGTGGTCAGCTACTGTTCCAGGTACATCTGTGATTGCCCGATGAGAAAGTTAACGAAACGGAATGTTTCATTTCAGTGGTCACTTAAACATGCAATTGAAAATGCTACTGAAATGGCTTACTTTGATCCGAAATTGGATGCAGAGATTGTAGTGGATGAAAGCCCAGTGGGTTTGGGCATGATTCTTGCCCAACATAGTGGACATAGAAACGCACAAAGGCGTATTGTAGTTTATGCTTGCCGAAGTTTGCCACAGACTGAACAAGCTTACTCGCAACATGAGAAAGAAAGACTAGCTGTTGTGTGAACTTACAAACACTTTCATGTGTTTCTATATGGGAAACATTTTACACTTGTTACTGATCACCAAGCACTGCTAAATATGTTTGGCAGTCAAAAGGCCAAAATGCTCCCTTGCATTGAGAGGTGGGGGCTGCGACTGCAAGAGTGTGACTACACGATTGTGCACCAGCTGGGAAAAGACCAAAACCCTGCTGACTACTCTTCTTGAGTGCAAAGCAGAGTGAGAGTACCCCTTCCAAAGTAGCCAAGGCCTACATTAACTTCATTGTGAGATCCAGCACTCCTGCAGCTGTGTCTGTGGAGCAAATAGGTGCTGCTACCAATGCAGATAGGAATTTTCTCATCCTCGAAGACAATATTATGCCATAATCCTGGAGAACAAATGGTCGACCTCTTTATAACAGCAGGGAATATCAGAAATTCAAGAATGTGTATGATGAACTGTCAGTTACACAAGAAGGGATTATCTTAAGAAGGTAGCGAATTGTCATTCCTGAAAGTCTACGGCAGCAAGTCATTGAAGTGGCACTTGAGGGACATCGTGAAAATATCACCACAAAGCAAGCCCTTCGGGACCTTGTCTGGTTCCCTTATATTGATGAGCGAGTTGAGAGAGAGCTCTAGGCTTGCCATTTGTGTAACTGCTAATCTCCCAAAACAACACAGCCAGATTCCACCTGAGCTACCTTAGGAAATTGAAACCCTTCCTCGATGCTCCCAACCTAAAAATGTCAGTCCAAGCACTCGTCATCTCTAGACTGGAATACGGCTGCTCAACCCTCTCGGGTTTACCTAAGATCTCCCTGGCACCTCTTAAAGCCTGCCTCAATGCGGCCGCCAGACTACTTACCGGCACAAGGAAATACAATCATATTTCCCCACACCTAAAAGCTCTCAACTGGCTTCCCCTGGAGGCAAGAATACAACTCAAACTAGCATGCATCACGGACAAAGCTTTATACTCTCACTCCCCTGCTTATCTGACACAGAAACTTGTGATCTCCGGAGGAACCAGAAACTCCCGATCTTCCAGAGACCTCTTGCTCCAACCTGCACTCTTTCGGGAAAAAAAAAATACAATCAGGCCTTCTCAGGGGCTGCTCCAAGAATATGGAACTCTCTCCCACCCAACATCAGAAGAATCCCCTCTCTGACTCGCTTCAAAAAGGATGCGAAAACCTTCCTTATGGGCAAATTCCTCGGCTAAATATTGACTCATCCACCACTATGGCCCGACCTATGGCCATCCACTACCTCCCTCCGGACTACCTTGTCACCCCATCAGGAACTTGGGGCCTGGCTTGAATAATTGTAAATGTAATCTGTAACTATGGCTTCTCGCCTTGAGTAACTGGTCTTGTAAACTGTAAATACGTGCTCCTCTTTCCCTTATGTACCCGTCTACCCTCCCCCTTACTACTCGAGCTGCTACTGGTTGATTCTAAGTCTGTCTATATATTGCGTTGCTCTCCTGTAAAGCGCTCCGATACCCTAACGGGTCAAGTTCACGCTCTATAAAACACATAAATAAATAAATAAATAAAACACTGCACCCTTTGAACATGTTGTATCTTCCATAACACGTCTGGGCGAAAATTGCAGTTGACTTCTTTGAGCCCTTGAAAATGACTGTTACCTCATGGTAGTTATCGATGAGTACTCCCGGATTCCTCTAGTGGAAGACCGTTTGTAAATCACTCATGATCAAGTAATTGAAAGACTAGAAGGCATATTTGCAACCTGAGGTGTTCAGCCCACTCTAAAATCTGACAATGCCCCACCATTCAATGATCAAGAACAAAGGTTTTCTTATGCATTTAAATATCAAGCATCAGAAAAGCACACTTCTGTGGCCACAGGCTAATGGCATTGTTGAATGTTTTATGAGCACTCTAAAGAAGGCTGTACAGCGTGCTGCGCTAGAGGGACTTGAGCTGAAGGCGGTTCTTCATTCCACTACTTGTACCTACAGATCTACCCCCCATTCTTCAACTGGCGAAAGCCCAACCACCCCGATGTTTGGGAGAGCCTTGGGTACCAAGATGCCCCAGTGGACCACTGAAAGAACAATTGATGCTCGGAAAGTATGACTCACTGATTTATCTCAAAAATCCAGAATGAAGACTTGTGCAGACAATTGTCAATGTGCCAGGGAGATTACATTTCAGAAAGGGGATGATGTCCTTGTAAGGCAGAGGTGAAAGCGCAAGTCTGACGCGCCCTTCGATGCCTATCCATTGCAAGTTGTGACTAGTAAGGGACACATGGTGGCTGTTCACTGTCCTGGAAAGTCGATTATGAGAGATTCCTCACATTTAAAGCACCTGCCTCGGAGTCTGTCTGTTCCAGTCATCCGGAGTAAGATTCTGTCATCAGAGGGGCAGGTGAGCCCAAGGCCTCCCTCAAGGGTCTCTTCTGCGGTTGTTTCCCTTGTGTCTCTTCACACCATGAGATCTGGAAGAGTGGTTTGAGAGTCTTGTCGACTCATTTAGGAACTATGATGTATATATGTTTGTTTGTATTTTTTTATTTAAAAAATGGAGAGATGTAGTTTCTTGTGTGTTAGAGCGTGGGACCTCCATGGTTCCTAACGGACTCTGTAGTCTAGTGACGTAAGTGATTGGGTGTTCTTAACAAAATTCATGACGCATTACTTTTCAGTTACTGGTTACACTTGGAGAATTGAAGACGTGAAACATCGAGCTCCAGGGGTGGCGTAATTCATGCTACCGGGCTGGATAGGATGCTACAAGAAGGAATGTGGGACAACCACCCTTCAGCCATTTGTTTTCATGTGTTGTTTTCACATTTTTTATATTCTGCAATTGATTGGATTGGCTGTTGGTGGATAGTCATATTGTCCAATATGTTTTCCCATTAGGTTTTGATGATGAGTCTCAAGTCTGATGAGACTGAAGTAGCTTTATACACTTTGCAGACTCACTAACATTGTAATTGCTGGTTTATGACTACGTTTTTGGGGAAGTGTAGCATATTCCAAACAGATTCACAGAAGAAGAAAGTAGTAGTAAACTGTATACTTTATTGCCAACCCTCAGGACATACAGTTCACTCATAAGGTGAGCGCAGCATCTGATGACAAGGTTCTACACTCATGTAAATAAAGTGGAACATGGAATGAGAATGAGAAGGTGGAAGTTCTAACTTCCATACAAACCTAAAGACTATTTAAAGATACATACTACAAGCATTAAATGCAACCAAACAATAATGAGTAACTGACCATATACTACACATCCTTCCCCGTTTAAAAAAAAAAAAAACTTTATTCACAAATAAAATCATTAAAGTGGGAAGGTTTCTTGATAACTCTACCACTGGAAGTTTTTAGTTCATTGAACACAGAACAACCTTCATCAGGTAAAGGAGTTTGAATGGAAACAGGTTGAGAAAGGTTTTGATTGACACTTTGAAAACCAGAAGAAACTCCTTCATCAGAATTAGGTTGAACAATATCTTGAGCAAATGTTGAAGTACCTGAAATAGAATCATTAGAACTCGGCTGAGGATCGTCTTGAACAGAAGCTTGAGAATTACTAAAACTTGAACATAAATTACAATCCAACATCCACCAACATTTTTTTGAAGTGGGAATATCAATTGAATTCTGTAAAACATTTTTACTGATGGCCAAACGGTTCATATGCCAAACTTCATTTGAGGTTCACTAAACCTACTAACACCTTTAGGAGTTTTCTTAGCAAGTTTGACACGAACCCATTGACCAACAGAAAGATCACATTGTTTGCAACCATGTTTCATATCAAAATAAGCCTTATTCTTAGATTGAGACACTTTAATATGATGTTTGATATCATTCCAATCAGAATGAACACATTTGCTTCTGTTCATCCAACTAGGATTCTCCTTTGAAAATGGAATCCTACCCCTCATTATGGAAAAAGGACTGCAACCCAAAGAAGAATGACAAATCACTCTGTAAGACCAAGTCATTTTCATCAACTCATTTTCCCAAGAAAAATCAGATTTGTTAGAAAGTTGAATAATTCCTTTAATAGTTCTGTTAATCCTTTCTACAACACTGTTTCCACTGGGATTATAAAGTGCAGTAAATTTTTGTTCAATACCAGAAGAACGTAAATATTGGACCATTTCATTAGATTTAAACTGGACAACATTGTCAGTGAGAATATATGCAGGGAACCTTCTCTAAGAAATACAGAATCCAAAAACTTTATGACAGTGAGGGAATCGACACTCTCAACGATACTTAATTCAAACCATTTGGAAAATACATCCACAAGTACAATGATGTATTTGGTAGAACCATCCTGCCAAGAAATAGGACCCATAAAATCTAAAGCAATCTCCTGCCAAGGAGAATTCGGACAATGCAAAGAAAAAGAAGGAGGATTGAGAGTTTTATGCGATTTGTCTGCAATCTCACAATTAACACACTCCCTAACAAAATGCTCCACAGCAATATCAGCACTAGGCCACCAGTATAAAGCTTTAAGTCTCTGCTTAGTGCGGGTGATACCAGAATGACCATCTTGACATAAACCGATAATTTTCTTTCTCAAAGACATGGGAGGTACAACCTTATCTCCTCTTAACAAAAATTGATCATCAATACTCAATTAATTTCTTACCTCCCAGAATCCTCTGAGTTCATCTGTAATATTCTTTCTTTCAACACCATACCAACCGTTAATAACTTTAGATTTGACAGTGAGAAGATTAACATCCTCACTTTCAGCTTTTAACCATTCCGAACGCTCAATGCTACCTTGTAAAACATCAACATAAGAGACACTGGCAACAGAAAATTAGTTCCAAGAATTACAGTCAATTTCAGTTAAAGGCAAAGACATTCTGCTTAGAAAATCAGCAGTTCTATTTTTTACACCAGGCACGTAATTTATAGTGTACATGAAATCTTGAAGACGCATTGAAAGTCTGGCAATTCTAGAAGTGGCTTTGGATAAACCTTCCGTAGTGAGGAGTTTAGTTAAAGGTTTATGATCAGATCTTAAAACAAAATGCCTGCCCCATAAAAAATTTCTAAAATGTTCCAAGGCCCACACGCAGGCCAACGTCTCTCTTTCGATTACCGAATACCTCTCTTCTGAGGGGGATAATGACCTAGAGGCAAATGCAATGATCACTTCATTACGATCTCTATCAGTTTGGGTGAGCACAGCACCTAAACCTTTTGAACTTGCGTCAGTAGTAACAAATGTGTCAGCAGACGGGTCAAAACCTTGTAAACAAGGAGCCTTGCTGATGGCATCTTTAATGGAAAGAAAAGCTTGTTGACATTCAGGAGACTAGTCAAAACTGACCTTATTCTTTAAAAGAAACCTCATAGGATGAGTCTTCTCTGAAAAGTTCTCAATAAACTTAGAGTAAAACTCTGCAAAGCCCAAGAATGAGCGCAAATCATCTTTAGACTTAGGTGATGGTGCTTCCACAGTAGCATTAATGTGTTTGGATTTAGGTTTGATACCACTACAACTTACTTCATGACCCAAATATGTTACACTGCGTTCAGCAAATTTGCACTTTGAAATTTCACCAGTAAGACCTTTGGACATCAAGACCTTTAAAACTTCTCTTAATCTGTTATCATGTTCAGATTTATTGTGTCCCATTATGAGAATATCATCTTGAAAAAACATAATACCCAGCATATCACCAAATAACTGAGTCATTAACCTCTGAAATACAGCGGCTGCAGAAGCCAAACCAAAAGGCATTCTGTGAAATTGGTAACACCCAAAAGGAGTACAAAAGGAAGTGAGGTTTCTGCAAGATGGATGTAGTACAATTTGGTGATATGCCGCGGAAAGATCTATTGTGGAAAACCATTTGGAACCTCTGGTCATAGAAAGCATTTCATCAATCCTTGGGAGAGGAAATTGGTCAACAATGATATTTTCATTGAGGCTTCTGAGGTCAACACACAAACAAATTTTTCCGTTGGTCCGTCTGGCGACCACCAACGGAGAAATCCATTCGGACGCCTGAATTGGCTCAATAATACCAGCATCTTGTAGCTTTTTTAACTCAAGTTTAACTTCCTCTCTTGCAATTAATGGAATATTGCGCACTTTGTAAATTTTGGGAATGGCAGAAGGTTTGACCCTAATGAGATGAGTGAACCCTTTAAGTTTACCGATTTTCCCATTAAACACATCTTTAAATTCATTCAAAACCCATTTTTTTGTTTCTTCACTTTCGCAAGCTACTAACACTTGTTCTGGACTATTGGGATCAAGAATGATATTTAAAGCTCTCTGATCTTTCCATCCTAAAACTGAGGAACCATCAAAAGCAATATAAAGTTTACATAATGCTTGTCTTCCTTTAAATTGAAAATTAAGTAAACGATAGCCTAGCATATTTATTTTTTCACCTGTGAAACTTTCAGGATTAATATCAGAAGGTTCTAAATATGGGCCTAAAACACTTACAAACTTGTCATCCCAAACGGAACGAGCAATAATCGTGAAAGGTGATCCGGAATCAGCAGCTACCTGTAAAGGAATGCCTCCAAAATTGATAATACACAAAGGTTTACTTTTATCTGAATCAGTGATATTGAGAACAACACTTTTCAATTTGGAAGAAGGAGTAGAATTAAAGTGAGAACCATTCGAGTCCCCGGAATCACTTTCTGAAGAATCTGAATATTCAGTGAGACAAGCAACTTGGTTAAATTTCTTATTCGTTTTCCTATTGCAAACTTTAGCCAAATGACCTACAATTCCACAATTGAGGCATTTAGTAGACCTAGCATAACATTTGTCTGAACTAGCGTTGTGCTTGGTGCTACCACACCTATAACATGCAAAATTATAAACATTTCCTTGATTTTTTGGAGTACTTTTGTCAGACGATTTGTGGTAAACAGGACATTTATCTTGCGGAACACTTAAATTAAGTTTTCCTTTAGTTTTAGAAGAGACTAAAGTGACTGTAGGTTTCTCTGTACTAGCTGAAATGACCTTAGCACTCCTTTCAGATAGTTCAGCTTTTTTAATAAGAGTAGTTATATCTTTAAGCGATGAGTCTCCTTCAATCCAGAGCTTGTCTTGTATACTTTTGTTTTTTTGACATACAACTAATTGATCTCTTATCATTTCGTCGTGAAGTGTTCCAAATTTACAAGGAATTGCTAGAGTTTTTAAACAAGAAATATAATCCTCGATGGATTCATTTGGTTGTTGTTTTCTTTTGTAAAATGTGCGTCTGGAAATGGCTACACACACAATGGGAGAAAAATGATTATCCAAATCCAAGATAGCACATTTAAAAATATCAACATCGCCAGCTATTTCTGCTTTTTGCATTTGGTTGTAAACTCTAAGACCTTCAGGTCCAAGGCAATGCATGAGAATTCTTTTTTTTCTCTCTGGTGAAAGAGTCCCACTGCTGTCTTCTAATGTAGCAACATAATTGAGCAAATACTCTTTCCAATCTGCCCATTTGACAACAGGTTCACCAGGATTGGTGAGAAACTCTGTGGGAGTGCTGAGGTTAATACCCACAACTAAGTTGTTCACAACATTAGGTAGAGAAGATGTGCTTTCTGAACTTCTCTCCATGTTCACACCAATATGCACAATAGAGCAAAAAAAAACAAAAAACACACAAACCAGTACTCAATAGTTGTAGCCGATGCGATAAAGTAATGGTATTTGCTGAAATAAATTCATAACATGGAAGAAAAGAAACTTCATGCTTCATACCCGAAGTTGACGCGAAGACAGCAGGGACGTTGCTATGATACTCGCAACGCGATGCAACAAAATGGCGGCACGTAGAGGTCACGCAGCGTGACCCGCGAAGGTATCCCAGAGTACCTTTCGTGTGCACCAATGCGTCACCAATCAGGAACGCTGGAGCAGAGTGGAACTCCGAATGTTGAAGATGACGGTGAGTGCGCAGAGTTTGAAAGATGCGGGTAACGGTAGATTGATAACAGTGTTTAAAAAATTGAAGAGGAAGATAAAAATAAAATTTAAAAAAAATTACCCGACTGCACTCACTTCGCAAATCCGCAACGGTAGTAGTAGAAGTTTCCAAAAGTATTCGTCTGGTTTTGTAGTAGCACGTCCGTTGTTCGTCCTTAACGGAGTAACCAGTACATGGAAACGCTGTGGGTCCGGGGTTGGCATCCCATATCGTCGCCAAATTTCTGTAGCATATTCCAAACAGATTCACAGAAGAAGAAAGTAGTAAACTGTATACTTTATTGCCAACCCTCAGGACATACAGTTCACTCATAAGGTGAGTGCAGCATCTGATGACAAGGTTCTACACTCAGGTAAATAAAGTGGAACATGGAATGAGAATGAGAAGGTGGAAGTTCTAACTTCCATACAAACCTAAAGACCATTTAAAGATACATACTACAAGCATTAAATGCAACCAAACAATAATGAGTAACTGACCATATACTACAGGAAGCCCTTGCTGTTTGGGTGCTATGGCATGTCATAAACCTATTTATTCGTTTGTTTTACTTTGCTTTCATGTTTACTTGTTTGTAGATTTACAGCTTTTTTGTTCACAAATAAAAATATGTGGCACATAGGCTTACTTAAAGATACAACGAAAATACTGGTGGTTTGCTGTGTATGCCTTTTACGTTTACCTTCATCTGGCTCCTTTTCTTAACACTCTTCGTTGAGGGTACAGCTTAACTTTGCTATTGCTGTCAGTTCGGCAAAGGAAGTTCGGCAAAGGAGCCCTATTCCCAGCTTTCGTATTTTAGTAGCTCAAGATGTTGCTACATTATTGGATTTTCTTTCCAGGCCCGCTGGGGACAATGCACACAAATTCATTCAAATATTACCAAACAAGCCCAATAACAACAAATAAGACATGTTGGCTTTGCAAGTGCATGTTCTCAAAATGATTTGAACAATGACAAATTCCTATGGAATTGAAACGTGCACCAAATGTGTTTTTTCCTCTATTTTAGCTAGCCTCAATTCTTAATAAAACAAAATAAACACATTTAGGGCACCAACTTTTTTTTAAAATGCCCCCTCTCCTACGGGCCCTGTCGAACGGTGGTTTGCGAATACTAGACTGTGAAAGTCTTGATTCCCCCTACAACGTTTCTTTCACTACCCTACCCCTTGTCCGTTTCTTCACTTTTTCAGGTTCTCTTTCATCTCTGTTGTCAACTTTAGTCACTGTTCTCCTATTTCTGCATTACTCTCTCTCTTGATTGGGATCATAGTCTAAAGATGAAAATTAGGTCGTAGTCCACAAAAATAAGTACTGGTGCACACCAACTGCAACCTGCAGCACAAATTAGCTGAGACCAGGAAAACAGTTTTGTAAATCTGTTTGACGGACCCTACACTTTTACCTTTACTCTAGGCTATTGTGAATTGGGCTGTGCTGTTTCTGTGTCATAATCAAAATCATAGAGAATCTACTCCTTGCTGAGAAGCTTCACTTTATCAACATATCTGCCTTCAGATATAAAATTGAAGTTCAACAACTCCAACTCCCAGCCAACTCTTCTTATAGTTGTTCCACCACAGTCTCACAGAGCTTAATTTAATGAACAGAAGTCTTTTTCCCAAGACCAGAATGTACAACCCTTCTGTCTTGATATATTGTCATGTCTTCAACTTATATCAAACTGTGAAAATATATGTCATGAAATTTAATAGTTCAACATGGCCACTGCAATGCAGGTGCTCTTCTGTATCCCCTTTCTTCAATCTCTGTGGTCCTTAACTGCCATCTATTCAACTTCTGGATACCTTCTGCAGGCCCAAAGAGGGAGGTGGGAAACTTGATGACACTTAGAAGAAGAAGTGGCATATAGAATATTGACCTTTAGTTTCGTGTTTGTTTGTTATGGAGAAATTTGAACATAAGGTGAGATAAAGTGATTCCATTATGCACTGGTACTGGATTATGGGTGGGTTTCAAATGTACGTGCGACAAGATGGGGCCTATTCATAAAAGCATTTTGGATGATGTAAAGTAGTACGCATAAAGTACTCTTTAACTTACTCTTAACAGCATTTGTGCATTAGCCCTAGAAAGCATAAAAAATGGGATTAAAATGGGCAAATTTAGGTTTTAGGCATAGATAATCCTAACAAATATAAAGGAAAGTGCTCTCTCTTCACACTTTCTAAAAGGGAGTTAGACATTTGGTCACTCAATTTATAGAAGATTGTTGTGTAAAAATAGGGTGCACCAGTTAGACATTTCTTGGACAAGTCACAAAGACGTGTATGTATACTGTTGGAGGACTGCTTTACACACTGCAAAACGCCCTTGTGAACACACATCTTTGTGTTTGTTTGCCTATGTTAAAATTTACTAACTTCTAAATAGCCGATAATTCTGTCGAGTACATATGAAGTTTGTTCTACTAGTACAGTCCTTATACATTGCGTTGTTGCTCAATTCCTTCAGAGACTTTGGGCCTGATGTGCAAAATTTCCATTCAGAAAAAAGTGGTCGCAAATTGCGCACCAACATTTTTAGAATGGAAAGGATTGGAATTTTGCAAACTGACCTATGTGCTAATAGGTCAGTTCACAAATTTCAAATCCTAATCGGTCGCAATCTGATCTACCTCATCAAAGTTCATGAAGGAAGTCACAAATTGCATCTTATTGCAAATGGATACCATGACAGAGATGGTGGCCTGCTGGGCTACAGCCCACCATGTGTGTGATCGCATTTTAAATAAATTCAAATTTTTATTTTATTTTTAAATGCAGCCCGTTTTCCTTAAAGGGAATGGGGCTACATTTAAAAAGATTTTTTACTAGACACAGTTAGTAATGGCGTACTCCTCAACAAACATATTTTTAACATTGTCAAAGGGGAAGAGAACCCTTCCCATTTGACAATGGGTTACCACCTCCTTTGAAATGTTGGTAAAATTTCACTGTTCTCCCACTGCATTTCAGTTGCAAAACATTGATACACGTCCCATCGGAATAGTGATTATATTATAGCTTTCTAAAGAAACCCATCTTGTGCTACGATAATGTGTTAACGGATTCTAAAAATGAGTTCAGTACATAAAAAAGCCATTTTACGGTCATGAAAAAGTGTGAGTTTGGGAAACATAGGCTTTACGATTGCAAAATAGCTTTGTACTGTTCACTTTGCTTCTTCTTTATTCTAAATAAATTGTGAACTGCCTGAATATTTAGGAATCTACATTTACCGTATTTTATGTTTTCATGATTATTGTTTCTATTAGATCGTGCTAATTGATTGAGGGTTTTTTTTTTTTTTTAACTTTTAAGAGCTTTATGCTGGTCACACTAAAGTTGATGATGATGACAAACGACATTGCTCTTAGAGCAATGAGGTCTACAGATACTGCGGTTAGGGTAGTGTAGAAGTGAAAACAAAGTGATGCATGCTGTTCCCTGACTCAATGCATAATGTTTGCCTGACTATGCCTGAAGCTCATTGATTTCCACAGCTGACTAAGTTGCTCTCTGTCCCACAGCTCAATGGCCTGCTGATCAACCTTCCATACACTGTTGACCATGGAAAAATACAGATGTACAGGCAAGGTGGGAAGGCGGTGATCGAAACTGACTTCGGCCTCAGGCTGACTTTTGATTGGTGGAGCACTCTCACCCTGACCATCCCTAGCACATACATCAAAGCAGTGTGTGGGCTCTGTGGAAATTTTGACAGGGACAAAACTAATGATTTAATCTTGAGAGTGGACAGTGTGGCATCTAGCCCCAGTGTTTATGGAAACAGCTGGAATTTGGACGATATCGCAGGGTGCACAGAAGAACCTGTGGATGACTGCCCTAATATGGTGTTCATGGCAGCCCAGCAGCAGCAGAACAGAAACAACTGTGGCATTCTCCTAGACCCCAGTGGACCGTTTCACGATTGCCGCAGCAAAGTGGATCCGGCGGGATACTTCCAAGACTGCGTTTACGACTTCTGCTTCTATGAAGGCAGGCAGGACATCTTTTGCCAGGTGATTGCTGCTTACTCCGTGGACTGTCAGAGAGCAGGTGCAACGGTTTATCCATGGCGAAATGAACAGTTTTGTCGTAAGTAATTTCATTTGATTATCTAAAATCAAAGCAGGTGTGCCTGTCATTCATTCACCATATCTGAAGTTGCACTTCTTTTAGAAAAGGCAGTTTCAGGGCCAGATTTTCCACTTATTCATGCAGCGCAGTGCAGCAGCAGCAAATGTACCACATTTACAGAAATAAGGCACTCTCCTCCCCTTTCCTTAGCACCGTCACTGAAATCAGCTGCTGTGCGACACGGAGACACCTTTGCAGCCTAGTGCAAGGGTGTCTCCGTGAGTCTAGCATAGGTTTTGTATTGGAAGGGTACAAAATTCCCTTCCAGTCAGAATACTATGCATAGACTGATAGACTGATTTTAACCTATTCGGATGGGTACTGTAAAGTGCAGCACATGTACAAAGTCGGAATAGGAAGGAGAAATAAAGTATTTCTCCTTCGTTGTGCCTACTTCAAAAGGGCACAGTTTTCTGACGCTAAACCCTGTCTATTTTATTTAATATATAGGGTTTATCATCAGAAACACTGGGTGGTTGCATGGGAATGCCCATACTCCACCCATGGTATCCCTCTTAGCTCTAAGTAATGCAAAGCAGCGCTAAGCACTACTTTGCATTACTTTCACATTATTTCCAGCACTAAACAAGTTTAGCACTGGAAAGTTTATTGTAAAAAAGATTTTGTGCCGATTTGCATCACTTTTGTGACATAAACATGGAGTAAAATCTTAGTAAATCTCCTCAGTCTCTATCAGAATTGAACAGTGTTGCTCTAATTAGAAGGGTGGTCATTTTATTATTCCTCGAAGCAGTAAAAAAAATGAAGAAAAGTAACTAACCTTGCATCAAGAAAGCTACAGTAGCAAATCCACAAATTCGATAACATTTTAAGCAAAATATAGTCTAGATATATAGTTTACCATGAGATCTACAGGACCACCTTGCAACCACATGTTAATGCTCCTGTTTTTCTCACACTTGTCATCCCAACATGTCCATTCAATCTGCCACTGAAAGCTTGGTATTCTTCCTCCTACTTGCAGGATTCGACCAAATGGCAGAGGTCCCCAGCGTGTAACTCACAAGCAACATGCTGCCCACAGCACACTAAAGCGATGCTGCCAGGCTAGCCTCATAGTTATGATTTTTGCAAGTGCTACGCTGGGCAGTCACTCGTTCTCTTTCAAATAGGAGGCTCTTGAGGCAGTCCTGATTGATTGCCACTTCTTCAGCTACTCCCCTCACACTTGTTTGCTGATTAAGCACAAGTGACTAGAAGAAACACAAGTGTTTCAGGATCACAAGGGGTGAGGCAATAAACCTGAATAATCTTTAAAGGCTGGTTTCTATCTCTAAAAGGGATCTCTAAGCTGAAGTCACCACTGGAGTCAAGAGCAGGGTCCATAACGTGCAGCCGTGGCCGGTGCAGGTAAGATCGGTGGGGCAGGGTGGGGGGGGAGTCAACTGATGACTACAAGGGTAAAGAAAAGAAAAAAGAAAAGAAAACCACTTACCTTGCACTCGATGCGATGAGGGCAAGGCAAGTGGTTTTCTTTTTTTTAATTTTATTTTCCCTCGTAGTCATCTGTCGACTGCCACCCACCCTGCCCCACTGATCCTACCTGCACCGCCTGTGGCTGATTAGGTGTCTGCTGATGAGTAAGACATCTTGGGAAATGATAAGACAGCGAATGACAGGCAGAATGTCTCTGCTCCACCTGCCGTCCAGCAGTTGGCACTGGACTGCTCATGATGCCTCAATCTGGCCAGTGCTGATGCCTTCTCATTTGAGAGCAGACTTTGCTTCAGTACAAACCTGTTCTCTCAACATAAGAGTCAGGTCGCTTGTACTGCTCCTGACATGTACTGTTCCAAAAACCCCTATGCCCTGTTTATGTGTTAGGGGGAGAGGAATTACCATATGAAACTCTTCCCCCACCTGATTCAGAGTAGGCCAGTATTCCAACACCCGGCCTTCCCAGGTATAGTATGGTATGGTATGGCATGGTATGGTATGGTATCAGGATTTGTAAGGTGAGCTAATCATCTGAAAGGGTGTCCAGGCACCAGAGAATGAGTGAACTGCACTGCCTGCGAGGTGCATAGTATAAAAGTCAGGTTTTCAGATTCCTTGAGAATTCAAGGAGTGAGCTGGCAGCCCTGATGTAGGCGGAACTCGCTCCAGGACTTAGGGGTGATGTGGGAGAAGGCGCAACCCCCTATTTTTGTGCCCCTGATGCGGGGGATGTAGGTGAGGAGTCGTCCAGCCAATCTGAGGTGCCAACTAGGGCTGTGGAAGTGGATGTGGTCATTGGGGTAAGCAGGGACTATGTTGTGAAGTGTTATTTTAGGTGAGGGTGAGGAAGTTGGAAGGTGGCGCATTTATGGATGGGAAGCCAGTGGATGTTCCTGAAGTACTTGGTGACGTATGTTCTTGGAGGGAGGTTAAGTATGAGTCTGGCAGCCATGTTTTGTACCACTGTTGGTGAGCCTGGTGGCGATGCCTACATAGAATGTGTTGCTGTAGTCTAGTCTGTTCTTTATGAGTTCTTGTGTGACTGTCCTGCTGGTGAACAGATGGAACCCTCTGAAGGATTTCTGATCATCTTGAGCGTGTGGAAGTTCATAGCTGCTACTGTGTTGACTTGACTGGCCATGGATATTTGGCTGTCGATTATGATACCAAAGTTCCTGGTAGCATTGTTTGTAGTGGGCGCAGGCCTCAGGTGTCGGGCCACCAGGTGGGGTTCCAGAGAGAGGTGTGCTTGCCAAAGAGTACCACTTCTGTTGTGATACTATTGAGCATGAGGCAGCTTCTTTTCATCTATTCTGGTATGCTGGTCATGCACATGAGGAAGTTGGACTGTGTGGTCGGTGTGTCCTCTGCGAGGGAGAGTATGAGCTGCATGTCATATGTGTATGAGATGATGGTGCTGCAATCTGACCATACGATGGGAGCAAGAGGAGCCATGCAGACATTCAAGTGGGAGGGGCCAGGGCGGAGCCCTGTGGAACTTTGAAGATCTGTTTGGTGTTTGAGAGCCATCTGCGATGGAGGAGCAAATCCATTGTAGGGTGGGGCCCCAGACTCCATCATCGTGGAGTCTCTGAATGAGGAAAGGGTGGGAGACAGTGTTGAAGGTCGCTAAGATGTCCTCGAGGATAAGGCCTGCTGTCTCCATTGTCAGTGGTGTGGTGTGCATCATCCGTGGCTGCTACGAGGGCCGTGTCTGTGCTGTGGTGGCTCTGAATCATGACAGAGACAGCCCAAGGAGGAGGTTGGACTCAAGGTAGTGAGTGAGGTAAATGTTGATGAGATTTTCCAGGACTCTGCCTGGGTAAGGTAGAAGAGAGATGGGCCTGTAGTTAGACATGGTCATTGAGTCAGCTAGTGTTGGTGATGGAGTTGATGTTGAGGGTTGAGGGATCTGTTTGGTGGGCAAAGTTGTTGTAGATGGAGAAGTGGATGGAGAGTTTGTGGCATACGCTGTGTGAAGGACTGGCCGCCGTGGAGCTGGTGTGTGGTCAAGTGAATCACTTGACAATGGCGAAGGTCTCTTTGGCAGAGTTCAAAATGTTCTGTATGTGGCATGAGAGGGCTGTGCATTTGGCGGCTTTGAGGTGTTGAAGATAGAACCTGAGGGACAACTTGTCATTAGCGTCATGGGTGAGGCGCCATCATTGTTCCAGGTGCTTGCACTGGCCATTCATAAGCTGGAGGTCTTTGGCATTTCAGTTGGCATAGGGCGTGGTCAGAGGTTTGGAATTTTTCTCAATCAGGGCCAGCGAGTCTGCGCAGGTGTTTATCCAATTGTTTAAGTTGGAGATGGTGTGAGTGAGGCTGGTAAGGCTGCAACCGAGGAATTCCAATTGTTGTCTGTGATTTTCTTCCATTGCTGTCAGGAGGTCTGGATGTTTCCAGGTTTAGCTGGGTTGGCGATTTAGATGTTAAAGTTGATGAGGAACTGGTCGGTTCAGGTCAGAAGGGCCAGAGTGTCCACTGAGACTTTAGTGAAGATGAATCGAAGAGGTGTTCTATCTTGTATGCGGGGCTGTCGACCAGTTGGGTGAGGTCCAGGATCCAGAGATGGTGTCTGACTGGTCCTCTGGGTGAAAAATTAGGCTGCCGAGCAGGATGAAGGTGGTGGATTCTAGTGTCCAGGGAACGACGAGGTTGGAGAGGGCTGGTTTGTTCTGCATCCAGGAGGTTGGTAGATGAAGGCGACACCTATAGTGGAGGTGTTGTGAATGTTAATCTTGAAGGTCAGATGTTCCAGCCAGTTATTGATTTTAGCTGCGGTTGCAGTGCAGTTGATGTTTTCTTGGTCAATGATGGCTATGCTGCCACTGGGTTTGTATACTGTGTCGTTCTTGGTAATTTTGTACGCAGGAGTGGTGATAGCTATGTCCAGGGCCATAGCGGGGTTGAGTCAGGTTTCCATGAAGAACAAAAGATTGGGGAAAAGTCGTCCAGGAGATCTCAAACTTCAATGGTGTACTTGTCCAGTGAGTAGGTGTTGAGCAGGAGGCATTTGAGTGTGCAGTGTGCTTTAGGGTTAGTCCCGGGGTGGAACTCAAGGTGTGTGGTGGGCAGGGTGTGTCAATGGAGGATATGAGGGGGGAATACAAGAGAAGTGGCAAGTGAAACAGGAGAAGGCTCCAATCATCTGAGCGAGGGATACCCAGTCTCTTTGAGGGAATGGTCAGCCAGGGATGAGGTAGAGGAGTTTGTGGGCCGAGGAGCAGTGAGTGGGGCTGGGGTGGAGTCGGTGGTGAAGGGAACTGAGTTCCAGGTGCTGGCGCTGGGTGATGGCGAAATGATGGGGGAGGTGTAGGAGAATTGGCAGGTTGAACAGGTGAAGGCTCCAAACATCCAGGCAGATGAAGCCCTGGTGTGGTGAGGAGAGAGGTAGCAGGGTTGAAGGAGAGGAGTTTATTTTCTGTACAGGCAAACGGGGGCAAGATGGGATGTTGAGAGACCAGGGTCCCAGGCACTGGGCATGGTCGGGGTGGGGTGGGACATGGGGAGGCACCAGCGGTGCAACCAAGGCATGTGTCTGCTGTATAACCTTACTGTGCCCACCATTAAGAGGTCATGAAGGAGAGGAGTATCCGGGGAGACGGGCGGGGTCAATTCTCAAGGAGTGTAGGGCAGGAAAAAGGCAGCTGGGAGCAGGTGGAAGAGGCTGGAATCATGCAAAGAAGGAGAACGTAAGTAAAAAAAATGGCAAAAAAGAGGCACAACAAGCACAAGACACGTAAAGCAAGAATGAGAGTGAAAGAGGCAACGATAGGCACAGCAGGCAAAAGTGAAACAAGCGGTAAACGTGAGAGAGATACGAGAGAGGAAAGGTGGCAAACAGCAGAGGTAGAAATGCCAAAAAAAGCGGGAGTGACAAAAGAGGCAGAACGACCAGAACAAGCAAGAATGATAGACTGAAATAGAAAACAAGTGTGAGAGAAAGAAGGAGACAAAGACAGAAGCGGCAAATCTAGAGACAACAAGCATAGAAAATAAATAAAGAAAGAAAAGGGTGGAAGAGTGCAAAAAGGAGTCAAACATAGCAAAAAGAGGTCAAGAGGCAAAGGAGAGAGGAGGGGCTGGAGGCCTCAGAGGAGCAAAGCGGTGATCCAAAAGGGCCAGGTCTAGTCAGAGGACAAAGGTAAGGCAGTCAGGCTTGGCCAGGCAGCACCTTCTAGCCGAGTCTTCTAGTAGGGAACAATAGACCTGATTTTTCACCTGAAAAAATTGCATGAGGTTTTGGCTGCAGTGGCAGCCAAGCCTCCCTCTCTGTTTTTCTTCCTCACAGTGTGGGTGCGGAACCCCAATAATCAAGTGAACCCCAATAATTTCAGACACCCCAAAATGTACCTTGATGATACAGCACCACATCTCCAGTTGATCTAGTGGATAGAGTTACCACCCTCTTTACTTATCCTCATTGAATTAGCAGAGTATAACAAATAAGATCAAATAGTGACTGGGACCACTCAGTAACTTGTTTCTAGATCAGAAATAAATGTAAAGGATGTATTACAAAAAATCTCATAAGGCATTACAGAAATTAGTTTGAAAATGTCATAAAGGCTTAGTCATAGAAATACAAAATCAGAATCAGTAATAAAAGTTTTAGTAGAAGCTATTCCCTAAGCTTAGAAGTCATACTCATAAAGAATTCTGACAGCATTCTATGTAAGGAAAAACATCAATAAAATTGAACAGAGTTTCAGGAACAAATGAGAAGTCGTCCCTGATCCTTCAAATGCATAGGCATTAATTAGGCACAGATGCAGATCACTTATGTTTACCACACTGGTTAGAGGTGCAATTCAGTTCAACAGTTTTCCCCCAGCCTTTGAGACTTAAGTCCTTAAGCAAGATCCTTCTGCATATGTTTAGTCCCTTGTTTTGTTTGCAGGCTAAGCCCCGCTTTACCCGCTCAATGGTTGTTGCATATTTGGCAGTGCAGCTCGCTTTACTGCTGTTCTCAGCCAGAACTTCTCACGGCGAGGGCCTCAGCGAAGACCTTCCTTCAGAACAGGATTGCCGGATGAAGTCACTGCAGCAGGTTCTGCACAGCATCACATCTTGAGACCCTTGAGAGTGAGTGCATATCGGTTGCCAGGCAGAACGGTTGCAGCCTCAGCTTGATTTGTCAGCGGCGGTGTGCCTTCGGCATTTGCAGCCTCGCAGGCTAGTCAAGCACCCACTTCAGTGGTGATGCAGCTTCTCTGCTTCTCTTCTCTGGCGTCAGCAGTACCAATTCTCAGACCCATAGGGGCTGCCAGTCGTTGTGTAGTTCACATGGAAACCTTATAGCGACGGCGAGAACATGCTGGGCCTTTGTGCAAAGTGATTGCTCTCAATGTAGGTGGCAAATGATCTGGAGCCAAACTGGAGAATTCAAAGCAAAACACAATGGACTGTGATATCTGGCTGTAATGACCCTTCGTGATGCAGTAATCAGGGGGAGACAAAAGGTCAGGCCTACCTAGAAACATCCTCACCTTCAACAATAAAGGCAGCAGTCCTGTCACTCACCCCTATTTTCTACCAAATGGCAATGCTCAGGAAGAACTAATTAGCAGGCCTGTCTTCATCCTTGTCGCTTCACTGTCTGAACCTCCATCCTCGAGCCACAGAAATGCATGCTATCCACTTCCACTGTCTGTGAAAGCGAGATCCCTCCTCCATCCAGTCTCATGATAAAACATGGGCATACGAAATGTATTCCACTGGTCCAGTTACTCAGACTCTCACAACACACAGACCTACTTCAATGCATGTGCTACATACTCACTGCACACACATGCAGGACTGTCACGGTTCTGGGTTTCACACAACAGTGGAACTTTATAGGAGGGGACCTGGTAGGCCTGTTTATCCTTGACACAGAGAAAAAGGTCTGGCCATGCTACTGATTCACAAAATATAATATACTGCCACTGCTGCTTTATGTGATGCACCCAGGGCATTGACAGTATTCCAATGCCCACTGAGGGCATGCTGAGTGCACCCTTCTAGGTTACAGAACAGGTTCTGGACCTCGTATTACAAGGGCTAGGCCACAGGTTTCTCTACACAATCTAGATTTCCATGATGCCACGGCCAAAAAATGTCAGGATCCCAGTTTTACAAACATTTGGCTCTCAGCAAAGAGCTACACACCCACTCACCATGCAGGGACATTCCTATCCCAACTGTCTCTTCTCGCTTTTTTTGCACACTATGGTAGTGCATAAAAATATATGTTTCATAGAACTAGTGGTGTACAAATGTTTTATTTTTTTCCGGAATATGGATGATTTAACCAAATGACCCATACAGTGCGAAACTCATTTTGCCAGTACCTCAAGTAACTTTTCTCCCTGAGGACATAGGTCTCACTGAAATGTTATGTAAAATACTGGCAGGAGACTGAGGAGAAAAATTCTTATTTAAAGAGAAAATGTCTCTTCCCAAGACATCTTCAGCTGGAACTATCTCTCACGAGTAAAACTAATGTGAAATTTTGCGTTATGTGGTAAAAATTCCACATAATTCCTGCTATGTAAAAATAGGGACTATGCAGTATTATGCAACAAAAAGTCATTGCATAGGCTTGCTAGAAAGAGAAACTTCAGTAGGTGGGGGACACTACGGATTGACGACCACAATGCCCATGAACACAGAACATTGACAACACAAGGCCTGTATCCTGATTGGCTAGCCAGTGGGAAGTTATGGGCATGTGGATACATTCCTAAAAGTCTGGAAGAGACTAGAATGTGGACATTTATCAGCCTCAATTGCAAATGTTAGGCATATTTTTTATGCTTGGATTCTTAACAATTGGGTGGCAAATGTTTTGTGTATCACCATAATTTCGTGCCATTTTGTATGTCCTAGTTTAGCACACAATAACACATATATCTATATTATTGTGGTATTTCTTGTCTTCTTAGAACAAAGGCGAGAAGCCTAAAATAAACACATAACCCCGCAAGAATAACTGGAAGTTCTGGAGCAGTCTCACGTCTTATACGCCCCCCACTTAGTCCATAGTTAGTCAGTGAGAACCTTGCCCATTTTTCCCAATCTGCAGGTTCTCAAACTGTTTATATGACTCTAGGGAAGACTGAGAAATATAAGCAGAGGGGGCAAAAAACACTCTAGCTGCGAAATAGAGGATGGGAAAGCTTAATCAAAGGAATTTAAAAAGGAAGAAGTAAAGGGAGGACGGAAGGGGTGAATAAAGGAATATAGTAAGGACCAAGGAAAGAAATTGATGGGAAAAAAAGAAATTAAGAAAGGAGGAGAGGAAGGATAAGTATGAGAAAAGAATAAAGGAAGTGAGAAAGGAAGGAGTGCAGGATGGAAAGGATAAATTAATGAGAAATAGAAAGGATGAATAATGGAAGAGAAAGAAGCTTAAGAATGCCTACAAAAATAACGCAATGCATAACAAAAACGAAGGAATAAAGAAGGAAAGGAATGGATAACTTGATGATTAAAGAAAGTAAAATAAGGATAAAGAAAAAATAAGACGGCGGAGAAGGGATGAGATGAAAGTGAGAAATCAGTGAGGAAATTACTGAAGAAATGGATGAATATTAGAATGAAGAAGAAGAGGATAAACAAAAGAGTAATTAAAGAAGGATGGGAGGAAGAAGGGATGAAGGAAGGAATGAGGGGATAAAAAGATGTTAAAAAAAGAATAGGGATGATGAATGGAAGATTGAGCTGCGATGCTATGCTGCAGGAAGGATTGAGCATAGGTTTTAAGCCAGAGGTAACGCTGAACCCTAGCATCGCGGTAAAGTGGAGCGAAGTTGTAATGTGCTCAGATAGTCCTAGTTTATGAAGAGATAGTATCCACTGTGTAATGATTGTGTGCCAAGTCTCTTTTATGAGTTAATCATGATGATATTACATACATAAAACCATGTTACCACTAGAATCTAGAAAGAGCTCAATGAAGAAGACTACTATTTATGTATAGTACACCACACACATCATCTCATAAATACCTCAATTACCCAGATCAGCAAGTACAGTTAAACACTAATTAGTATTCATTTTATCTCACTTCACCATGTTCATACTGATGTGTAATATTTCAGGAAAAAGTGGGATGAAGTCATGTTGAGTTGGTATAATTTAGAATTATGAATTACAGTGTGATTGCCTTCTATTTGTTACAGGAATGAACTGCCCCCAAAACAGCCATTATGAGCTCTGTGCCTCAGGATGTGGTGCGAGCTGCAGTGACCTATTCACTCCATTCGGATGTGATACTACTTGCACTGAAGACTGTGTTTGTGATGATGGGTTCCTACTCAGTGATGATCAGTGTGTTTCCATATCCCAGTGTGGCTGTCTCTACCAAGGGCTCTACTACAAAGCGGGCACAGTGTTTTACCCAACTGGGTCATGCAGCCTGCAGTGTTCTTGTATGAACAGTGGACTTCTGAACTGCACCACCTCCTCATGCGGCCCCTATGAAACCTGCAAGGTGGTGGATGGTGTGAGAAGATGCCATCCAATAGGCTCATCAACCTGTTGTGCCTCTGGGGACCCACACTACTTGACCTTTGACAAGCTGACCTATGACTTCCAAGGCAACTGCACATACATCCTGGCCAAGACCTGCTTCACCCGTTCCGACCTCGAACCATTCACGGTTACGGTGGGAAATGAAAAATGGGGTAACAGGAAAGTTGCTGTCACAAAACTGGTATCAGTGGAGGTCTATGGAGTCATTATAACACTTATGCAGCAAAAACCTTGGACTATCAAGGTAGGTAAAGGCTAACATTCTCATCAAACTAATAGCAAGTGAAGTCTTATGTTTCAGGAATGATAGATGAAGCACTTTACACTTTGTATAACTCACACTTTTATTATTTCTCTGCACTATGTGTAGGTCAGGGTGCGTTAACCAGGGGGAGGCATGGCACTTGTGTATGGTTGCGTGCAACCAAATCGACTACCCCCAGTTCAAAGAAGAATGTACAGTCTACTATTCATGCTCTGTCACTGTTCACACACTTATATCAAAGTGCTTAGCGGACACTTACAGAGAGGAGGATCCACCCTTCTTTGGGCCATTAGGGCCCTTCATGTGCATTGAATGGAGAACATGCTCCTATCCTGTCAGCACGACGCTCTCACACTGACACACTGTTAGCATTTGTATTTCTGGCCTCATTGTGAAGGATGGCTGGGGTCGCCCCCCTCTGGGAGTACCTTCTGTTTGATGCTGTTGTCCATGAGGATGGTCCCTGGTGTGTTTCTGTAACAATTTCCCAAAGCTTGTATTAGGGAACCCAGTGAATGTTTGCCATCTCCCCAGAGGTGCACATTATATTCCAATACTATGAACTTGCTGTGGTAATACTCTCCATGACAATCTCCTCTTTTGCATGCAGATCCCCCCTTTGAATGCAGAAGAGGAGCCTCTTCAGTAACACCAACCTGTGCCCTTTACTGGCAAAATGGGCTATAGTTCCTCTTGATGGGGGGGAGGGGGCAGCTTCAATTAGATGGCTTTGATGGAGCACTGTGTCATTCTTACCATTTATCTTGCAATGAATCTTGTAGTTGCCTGAGAGGTGAAGGGGAGTTAACATTAAAAACAATTCAATTTACAGTGGAGCCCATGTGGCCACACATCAATGTCCAAGAATCGATAAGTAAAGTTAAATGAGTTTTATTACAAATTAAGGGCCAAACTGATGTAACTGAATCTCAAGAACATATTGTAAAGATACAGAATCACCAAAGGTATACCGAAACATCAAATAAAATTAAGTCTTATAAGCATAAGGTATACAAGAAATTTATTTGCAGCGATACAAAAGATAAAAAATAGGATTTGACGATCCGTGTGCAGGGTTCGATCCTCCTGTCCATGCATGAATACATTTAAAGTCACCTACACTGGTTCTAAATGAAAGTTGGGGAAACCTTGTTAAATCAGGGAAATTAGGAAGGTGTCAGCATAGTGGAGAATTTAGTAAAGTTCTCCAAATCAAGGCAAAATATAGCACAAAGCCACACAATGAGCAGAGGGGTCTGTACCTCTCCAAGTCCAAAGGGTAACTGCCCTAAAGACTAAAGTGTGTACACCAATTAAACCTACAGAACATTCGAGAATTCCACGTCATAGACTCCAGTAGTTTTCCACCTTCTCACAGTAGAAATTGGCAACTTCACTCAATTTTCCCATCCTATTGTTTGAACATCAGGACGACCTTGGATGTCTCCCTGCTCCTGATACGGCATGAATAGGAGTCTTCTCTTAGTTCGTTAGCGCCTCTCATTCTTGCAAACAATTCCTCCTGTACCTCACTATACCTCTGTATTTATTGTGTACCTCTCTAATACACAATAAATATGCCTTTCACTAGCTATGCGGTCATGTCAACGCAACTGCAAAAGAAAGAACATTGCAGCATATACAAAACTTTCATGTAGAGGGTTAAACTTTAAAGACCAAATGCTTGATAAAGCTTACTTAGTAAGACAGTCAATGTACACTTTGAATACATGATTATATGTA
Organism: Calotriton arnoldi; assembly: GCA_963921515.1. NCBI lineage: Eukaryota > Metazoa > Chordata > Amphibia > Caudata > Salamandridae > Calotriton > Calotriton arnoldi. The sequence continues at coordinate 130,202 of CAWUFW010017955.1, forward strand.
TACACCTACAATTACAGAATAAATGCAAAATATTAATATAGGAATACATGAGTACATAAGAAATGCAATTTCAGTCAAAGCAGAATAACTCAAAATACACAAGTATAAATGTGAACGAGAACTACAATTTGGTTCGCGGGCACTGCAGCGTGCACATTTGGAAAAACAAAATGGCAATGAAATAATTTATTTCATTTCCATTTAATTTTTTCATGCACAGCTCACAGTGAGTGGGGGCCACACTCCCCCGCCCTCATGGAGAAACTGCTGCTGGTGTTTGCAGTGTCATAAGTGCATAGATATACCTTTTAATTTCTTCAAGGTACTGCATGTGCTGCAGACAACACAGCTCAGAAGCAGTGAGTAGTGACTGCCTTGCTCATGTTCCAATCTGCGTAGCCTGCAATTAATGCATTAGCCAGAGGCGATCTCCTGTTTTTGTGTGTTTGGACTGTCTAAAGTGCGTGCTCTTAGCACAGAATTACTCAATACATACACAACCAAATCCTAAGCACAAAATTTCAAATATATACAAGATGTTAGATAGAAAAACCTATCAGGGCACCCTGTAAAAAGGATCGTGCAAACTATGGGGGTGTACAATAAGGAAAAATCACAAGGGTCAAATAACTTCCTAAATGCAAACTAGATCCTGTAGAAACAAGAAGTAACTTAAATAATGTTTATTGAAAAGCTCCAGTCACAAACTAAACTGTTATAATGGTTCACTACCTCCCTCAACCCCCGTTAACATTCCAGAATGTCAGTACATCACGCGCACAGATACAAAAGTAAGGAAGGATAAGGGACAGGCAAGAGGACGGGGAAGACAATACACACTCAGGGCATATGTAGACCACTATCTATACAATTACATAGCATATTACAATTCTCTATGTGCAGTGCTGTAACAATAGACCCTGCAGCCCCTGCCATGTAAGGGGGTGGGGGCTGAACCCAAGGGGGTCCCCTCCAAGACTATGCACTTCCTTACTGTGCCCGGAGGGTTTAGAGCTCCTTCAGTGTAATTTGCAGGGGCGCCCCATCAAGTTTTGTTACGCCACTTCCTATGCAGAGGCGCCTTTAGCAGCTCGCGTGCCAGTAGTCCCTGCTCCCTAAACTTACAATACCTTTCTATATGACTGAACAAACACACTATGCAGTCCTAAACCGTGAGCCCTGCTGCATTGTGAAGACATCCCCATACGAACAACACTAAACCATAATTCCTTCATTAATTACAAAGGTTTCACCATTATGACACATTTGAGAATGACACCAAAAGTATGTACTTATTTTGACTGTAATTTATCATTAATTATGGGCTTTGCCATACTTGCAATAGTAAACAGCACAAAAACTGTAACTCCTGGTGTGGCTGCCTAGCAACCACAGTAAAACCAGATACACATGTACAGCCACAGGTACAGCTTCATAGCATAAAAGCCAAATCTTGAGGTGCTTGAGAAATACTGGAAACCTCTTCTGGTGTCACTCTTTCTCAGCCCCAAGAGCCTGAGAGTGACAGCTGTATGAACAAATGTTAAGGATAAGTGCTCTGCGTGATATTCTTCTGCTGCCTTTGATGTGGCCGCCGCCTGACCACTCCCACCCCCTATCCTTGCCCCAGACTGCTGGGTACCTGGCACAGTACAGCAGTGTCAGAGATGCCTTGTGCCATGTCCCCCTCCCAGCAGTGCTACACAGAGCAGGCCCAAGAGCTCCCTGGATTTGGACTCCTCTGCTGGCCCCACCTCAAGGGCAATGATGTAAAATATAGTGCTACCGTGCTCCATCAATTTGCTGCTCCATCGCCTCTCTCTTTTATGGTTGTACTCTTCTCAAAGTCTCTTAACATGTGCAGTGATTTAAAAATAGAGGAGGAGAGTTCTAAAATACCATGAATGATTTTTTAAAATCATTGTATTTCACTTGGTGGCTTTGAGATTTCTTAAATTAAATCCATCAAAACACCAAACTGAGCTCTTTGTCACCCAAAACGCCTCTGGAAGCTGGAGCCCCTCGAGTTGGCCAGATTTCATGGGTTATTTCCCATCACCTTTAAAAGTGGTCGGTAATCTTGGCATCTATATTGATTCCAATCTCTCCTTTTGATTCCAAATATCTAAGATCTCCAGTTCTTGGGTCACATAAATTAGACTTCTATCTGACATTTCCTGGTAGGCATGGTCTTAGTCCAGCCTAGACTGGATGATGGGAATGTTATCTATAAATGACTGCCAGAAATACCCATCACAATGCTTCAAGTGGTGCAAAATGTTGTGGCTTGGGGAGTGATTGGTTCCAAGATCACATTACCTCTAAACTCAGATTCTTTCCTTAGTTTCTGATCAAGAAAAGAGTGCTCTTTATGGTCATGGTTGTTGTGCACTAGGTTAGTCATAATTAATCACCTTCTTTATTACCAACTAAATGCAGCCTTCAATGTGCAATGTATTCCACAGATCAAGTGTTACTTGACGTCCCAAAACTAAAGCAGTGTCCTTTGGGGATAGGATTCGTAGAAGCTGCTAAAGCATGTAGTAAACTTTCCTTGGAGCTGTGATTATTATCTTTACTCCCCCCTGTCTGAAAACAATCTGAACAAGCTTTTGCAATGCAAAAGGTCTCGCATTTGCGAGAGTTTAAGATATTGGCATTGTAAATGACAATGCCTTTTATTTATCTGTTTTGCTAATTAACACATAAATAAAAGACATTGTCTTCTACAATTACAATAGCTCAAACTCTTGAAAATGCGAGACCTATTCAAAGAAATGGCCGCCATTGTCCCGGCTGCTCTGAAAGTGAAAGCGCTGAATGTTGCAGAAAAGCATGTCATGCCTGCAGTAGGAGAAACTCATTAAAGAAAATGGTGCTTGCTGAGTAAAAAAGACGTACCGTGTAACAACCAAAGTAAAAGGGCCAATCCTCATGGGAGGTTACAAATGAAGACAAGGCGGTACTAAGGAGGGACTAACAAGCCTATTAATGAATCAGAAGCCAGTATTTATGAAGGACTATGACACAAGCCAATAACAAATATGGGTGGGGAGTGGGTAGGGCTTCTATTCCATACTCCAATACAGCATGCCGCAGCGCATGCGCTGCCCATGCTCGACCTAAAAAGGCATCATTTGTGTGCATGCATTTGTACGAAGTGGGTGCCCGTTTTCTATTCACGATCCGAAATGGACTGGTAGCGTAGCGCAAAAGCAAGTTTTTGGTTTAGCAGTAAATAAAAAAAATAGGATTACAGGGGTGAGGACAACTGAGGAGTGGGTGAAAAGAGGTGAAAACATAGTAAATGAGCGACAGCAAAGATAGAGATCAGAGGAGAACACAAGCAAGAAAGAGCGCCATGAAACTGAAAAAAATAGCATCAATCCCCATGTCTACTGCATGTTGAAGCAGAGAGCGTTGAAGTAAACTTTAACTACGTAAAAGATTAGTGTCTTAACGGTGCCGTCGACACCAGAACTAAGCGCTAGGGTGATATGCATTATGCAAATGAAACAAACAGAATCAACGGTGTGCATGAGGGGCCTGCAAACAGTAATGAATGGAGGCAACTGCATGCAACAACAACAGGGAAGAAACTATGGGGAAGCAGTGACGTATTCCATGACAGAGTACAGGCTGGGTGACTTAATTCAGTTTAAACCACCAAGCAGTGTAAAATTGTATGGGCAGCCCAGTTTGAGTCTCGGCATCGGCTCAACATCCTGTGATTCTGAGTAATTCACCTAATTGCGCTGTGCTCAAACAAAAAAAAATATAGACAGGAATGTAACATTGTTTAATGTATCTCTGTGCCTAAAGAAATAAATAATAATACAATGCAGAAACCCCCAAAAATGCAGATCATAAACAAAATACGAAACGGGTAAAAAATGTCGAATGCCAATACGATTTATAAAACATGCCGATTGAAATCAAAAGAACAATGCAGATACATGGCAAATATAAACAAAATAAAACAATGGCAAAATCCAAAAAACATGCTGATTGGAAACAAAATACGGATCAGTGAAAAAATGGTAAATGCTGTGTGCCAATACGCAATTTTATGAGTACAATGGCAATCATTGCTGAGCTCCCGTCGGGTGAACGCGAACATGTAGAAAAGCCGACATTCCAAAAACAAGGACAGAAACAAAAGAAAAAAATAGTGCGTTTACACAAACCGACATGCACAAAATGGCAAGACTAAGAGTAATAGGGCCATGCTCCATGGGAGGGGTCGGCACACAAAAGGAGGGGCATATAACAAACATTGACCACAGAGAAGCAAGCCTTTGTGAAGGACACACAAAGCAACAAATCAAAAGCGATGGGTGGGCTGTAAGCCCACAGAGTTGATACAGCACGGCTCAAAAAGACAGCACATTTGCTGCCTGGGCTCGACCTCAGAGCTTACCAAGTCTGAAGGCTGCTAGTGAGATATTTGGCTTTCAAATGATGAGACAGCTTCATGTCACCAGGGACAACCTGTAAGCAGTTCTCGGTTTTCCGTTAACACGATGCACTTTGGGAGTTGTAGTTTTAGTTTCCTTCAATCGAACCAAGATGACTGAAGGTCTGGATTAGAATAACTGATAAAGTAAAAAAACAGGACTGCAAATTCTTTTTACGAATGACATGAAGTCAGCTGCACTAATGTCCCTTCTACCTGCACATCGAGCTGTCCAGTGTTCAGATGTCAGTGGATCTGAATGTAGGATTCCAAGTTACCCAGATGCCACCAACATCACCCTAGCAACATTTAGAGTTTTTAGGGGAGTCGCTGCCTACCGAATTTGGTGAGCTGTGCAGGCGTTGTGGCAGAAGCTCCCACAAGAACGTAAGCGATACTAAGGTGCCTTTTTTGAGGTTTAAGGAACTGATCTAGTATCTTTTTTTGTTCTTTGTATTCTTGTGGTGTTGATGTCCTGTTCATATTTTTTGGACTTCAAGTACCAGAATGCAAAGCAAAAGCCAGAACTGGGTTTCCAAATCATGCCTATGGTTGCCACCTCTCTCCAGGTCAGCAGCACACCATGTAGCAAGTGCTGGAGTCTCATAGGAAACCATCAAGGGTGCAAGTTCAATGTATTCAATGAAGGAAACCAAGACTCCCAGAATGCATTGGGTACCATGTATTTACCTGTTATTCAGATCTGTTCCTAGCTTCCTACTCCCTGTTGTGCAGACTATCCTCTTCTAAAACCCAGTCCTTCCCGGACTCACAAACCCCGCACTGTCATATCAGGAAACCCCTCTTCACTCAAGCCTCTTTCTGCCTCGTTGCATTCCCTTGGCTGCAAAGCCCTCTTCCTGTGTTAGAGTTCTCAAGCTCCCCTGCTCTGTGCATGAGTAACTCTTCCAGAATGTTTTTCTGTGCATTCTGTTACTCATATTCATGTTTATTCCATTACGTATCCAGGGTTTCAAGTACCAGAAAGAAGAGTATAAAAAAGCAACATTGGCAAAGCCAATGGGTCTGGCATTAATGTGCAAACGCACATAAACTCAGGCATTCCCAAATGTTGTTTGCACTGTTGCATGCACAATAGGTATTTATCACTTTAAAGCTTGCTCAATACTTGAAAAGGTAACAAAAACAATTGCTTTCTGTATAAAATGTATATAGGAGATAAGGAATTGAATGTGGCAAACAGCATGAGGTTTGGGTTTACTATTTTGACATGATCTAGTCCTTCCATGTTTTCCAACAAAAGCACTTGTTAGAAAGTGGAATGATACACCAAACGGCCAAGAGCATGATGTAAGAGAGTAATACTTCTGAGGAGGGAACCAATGCCCATCCTTTGTATATTTTAAAGAATTGGTAGCAATACTTCTTTCAGACAGCTACACTGTCAAGCCAGACCGAATAGTGCAATTAATGAGCTTCTCAGATGTTGGAATAGCAAAATCTGAGAGCTCTGTCTGGCGTTCTAGATTATGCATTTCCTACCTGCAAAGAAGATCTCACTCAAGAACCACTTTCTGCCCCAAAAGGCCTACGAGGAAGTCTCATAGTGATCTCACCAAATTCATGAGCGAAAACTGCATCAGGGGCCACTTAAGACATCGTTTTAGAGAGTATATTCTGCTCTTTAATGTCTCACTTACACCCACTTCTCCCATTCCCACCATAGCTGCCAGCTGTTCTCAAGTTATGTGTGGCATGTTTACTCAGGATTTACTTCTTAAACCCAGTGTGTTGCATTCCGGGACTTGTAGGTTTACCATTAATATAGTAAGTATAGTCTAAAATTATCACAATTTCACAGATATCACAAAGTGCTGATGTCCAAAATCCAGGACCCGCTGCAGGTTTTCAGTGGGGCACTTCTCTTGCCAGGGCCGTTGCTTCTATTGGTGCAGCAGGTGCAGTGGCACTGGGCCCAAATCCCTGGGGAAGCCCATTTAACCCTGATACTTGCTTTATTTTTCTACCCAGAAGCAGTCAAAGGGGCGATTTTCCTTGCTTGCACCAGGGCCCATGGCACCCTTGCTACACTTCTGCCTCCTGATCCAGCTGTACACCTAGGTGTGCCCAATAATATCCAATCCATTCAGTAAGGCATAATCACGTTTCTTTATTGGTTTCTTTAAAAGGCCACAGCCTTAAATTTAGACATGATTAACAGGTATGGTCAAAATCAACTTCTATTGACAAGCGATTGGAATATATAACAATATTATGATCTGGCCCACAGTGTGCTCCTAAGGTCCCAACAATTATCAATACAACACTTGGACAGTGGACCAATTGTCTACAGAAGGCACCACCCACTGGAAGTCACCAGACTTATATGTACCGTAATCATGTCTAAATTTAAGGCTGTGGCCTTTTAAAGAAACCAATAAAGAAACGTGATTATGCCTTACTGAATGGATTGGATATTATTGGAAATGATCTAAACGGATCATATTTTGGACATTGGGTGCAACTTTGATTTCATAAAAGTTTTATTTAACCTTGGTGTCAAGGGTGGTGCTCTTGGACAGAGGGCACTGTTAAAGTTAGCACATACATTCTGGTTACGGTACATATAAGTCTGGTGACTTCCAGTGGGTGGTGCCTTCTGTAGACAATTGGTCCACTGTCCAAGTGTTGTATTGATAATTGTTGGGACCTTAGGAGCACACTGTGGGCCAGATCATAATATTGTTATATATTCCAATCGTTTGTCAATAGAAGTTGATTTTGACCATACCTGTTAATCATGTCTAAATTTAAGGCTGTGGCCTTTTAAAGAAACCAATAAAGAAACGTGATTATGCCTTACTGAATGGATTGGATATTATTGGAAATGATCTAAACGGATCATATTTTGGACATTTGGTGCAACTTTGATTTCATAAAAGTTTTATTTACCTTGGTGTCAAGGGTGGTGCTCTTGGACAGAGGGCACTGTTAAGGTTAGCACATAGATTCTGGTTACGGTACATATAAGTCTGGTGACTTCCAGTGGGTGGTGCCTTCTGTAGACAATTGGTCCACTGTCCAAGTGTTGTATTGACCTAGGTGTGCCCAGTTAGCCACCTACCTCCATCTACATCCAGGGCATATATCATGCCTGCCAACCACCAATCCCGATCTCTAAGGTTTAGCCCCACCAAAGTCTGTCTTCAGTGCCGCATCTGCCAAGAGCTCCTTCAAAAGCCACCTCCTTTGATGCCTTCCTCTGCCACCCCTGCTGCCACACAGCCTGCCACAGCCACCTACACTGCCATCCCCGCTGCCACCCCACTGCCACCCCACTGCCACTCCCGCTGCCACCACTGATGCCACACAGACTGCCACCCCCACAGCCACCAACACTGCCACTGCTGCCACCCCACTGCCACACCTGCTGCCACCCCAGCTGCCACACAGACTGCCACCCCCACAGCCACCTACACTGCCACCTCTGCTGCCACCCCACTATCACACAAACTGACACCCCCACAGCCACCTACACCCTCACCCCCACTGCCACCAACACTGCAACCTACACTTCCACCCCCGCTATCACCCCACTACCACCCCTGCTGCCACCCCGCTGCCACCCCACTGCCACACAGACTGCCATCCCCACAGCCACCTACACTTCCATTCCCTCTAACACCCCCACTGCCACCCCTGCTGCCAACCCTACTGCCAACCCTGCTGCAACCCTCAGTGCCACACCGATGCCACCCCCTACTGCCACCCCCGCTGCCTTCCCAACCGCCCCAAACCCGCTGCCACCCCTCTGCAGTACCTCTGCTGCTCATTACCTCAGTCCAGCAGCATCCCTCAGTTAAACAATGTGCCCTCCTCATGCCCGTCATCTCCATGACTCCAGACACCCCTCTGCGCCCCCTCTTTGTAGGACAGCTCCCCACCCACAGCTGTCACCCACCAGAGACAGACAACTGAAGCCGGGCAGTGGCCTGCAAAATAAGGCCAGTCCGCACCCTCCGTGAGATGAAGGCAGCTAGCGCCTCCCTCCCTGAAATACATGGCGCCGATAATAACCATGTGTGTATCACGCCAACAAACTGAAGGAGTGTCACTGGCACCCAGGGTGGCATGCTGGGACTTTGCGGCCAGCCAGACTGCTTAGCATCACAGCACTGACTGCTGCTGTGTGTCTTCAGTCTAGGCCGGGTCTATGGTAGGGACGTGAGGCACACAGACGTAGCAGGTACTGCCTAATTACACAGTGAGTCTCGTGTGAAAACAATGACGTGTCAGAGGGAGGATAACACCAAACGAAGAAAGGATGAAAGGCAGAGGCTGCCCAGAAGAGATGTGAACCTATGATCTGCAGAGAAAGACACACACAGGCACACATGCATACACACACGCACACACACATACAAACACACGTGCGCACACACACACACACACCCACACACAAACACATAAACACATAAACACACACACACAAACACACGCGCACACACATATACATACACACATACACAGACACACGCACACATATATAAACACACAGATACACACGCACGCACACACATACAAACACTTCCTTTTGTTGCTCAACTCGCTGAGATACATCCATGGCTCAGATACTAGAGCGATACGAAGAACAAAAGTTTCTCCATCACTCCCACCACAGCCCAGTGGCAGGCGTGTTCACTGGCAACTCGTACGGTTTGACCCCCGCGCACTTCCCCGTGCCCTGGAATATGGCCTGGGGGCCACAAGTCTGCCAACCCGGGGATACTGCAAAGCGTGCAATATGTCAGGTCTCGAAACAGAATTCAGGTTTGGTGTTAGCCACGCAAATGAGAAATGACATATGTCACCCTGACCCTCATTGAGATACGAAAATATTACGCAGATGTTCAGAGTCGTGTCAGAAACCTCCTTTTATCTGGGGTCAAAGTTTACCCTGATTAACCCCTAATGTTCTTTGGCAGGACTGCCAGTCCCCACACGCTGCATGTAAAAATATGTTCTGTATATCTGTTGCGCCCACCAACTTGTGCTGCAACAGAGCGCTGTACATTGCAAGGTTGAGATCTAAGCGCTATGCCCGACAGGAGAGGAATGTTCGAGATGGTTTACGAGAGGAGGGCGTGGACCCTAGACTACCTAATGCTGCAGCTTTAGTTTCAGGGACACTGATTGATTTAAAGGCTATTTATAGCATAGAATCCTTCAGGGGACTGTGCTGAAAATATGTGTATTCTATTAACACTCAAAGCAAGGGCACAACTACCTCTTGGGAATCCCAGCATTTAATTCTTGCCAGGCGCAAACTCCTGTGTCGGTTGCATGTGTTTATGCGCAATGGCACATGTGTTATTTTTACATGTGCAAATCGCATTCCATAGTGGGTGCACCATGTACAGTTCCATATGTTGTGCTGTGTGCCAACAAAATATAAATTGATGGTAAGTGAGCAAATGCAGGGTGCAAGTAACACGCTGGCAAACACTGGCCTTAGGGCTTGGTTCTAACAAATATGCCAAAAGAATCGGGTGCAGATTGCGAACCTATTAATTTGAGATCAAGTCGGAGTGCACATTAGTATGGGCAACATTTGAGCCCGATTACAGTTATTGGTTCTAGAAATTGTGAATTACGCAGCATTCAGGCACTATTTCTTCCAATGGAGGGTGCAAAAAAATGAAATTTCTCGCAGTTTACTCCCGCGATTCGTGGCAGGTTTTCTAGCAGCAAATCCTGGGAGCAAACATTTAAGATGTGATTTGCACCCTAAATTGTGAGCGGCAGTAGCGAAGCCAGCGTGTCATGGGCCTAGTGCAAGGAATGGGCCACCCTGGCTGCTGTTTGAATTATAAAATACAACAATAATTAGGGCTCAACTGGCCCCTCTGGACTCTGGGACCCGGTGCCACTGCATCTGCTGCACCAATGGAAGCCACGCCGCTGAGAGGGAGGAGGGGAGAGGTTTGGGAGTTTGCATCTAAAACAGAATTAGCATCACAGTTGTAATTAAGAACTTGGACTTGAGACATGCACAGCTGAAACATAACACAGTGCAGGAGTGCGGGGGAATGGACTATAAAAAAACCTCAGCGCTTGTGTAAAATAGCATGGTGGGCTAAGCCCCTGCTGCTGTGATCTTGTACAACCTGCAAATTATCAGTTTGGAGCACAGCAGACCCTCGCTGCCTTCCGATTATGAGATAGTAATTGTGATTGGTTTGGTGTAATAGTAATCAAGAACAATCAGCATTTATAGCGCCATGAACTTGCAAGCACATGTGAAATGTAGGCGGTACGTCTATACTAATGGTTTCACAGCACTAACTCTGAAACTGAGCCTGTCTGTTAGAAATGAAAATGTTTCTCTCGTCGGAACCGACTTTCGACTACCAAGAACCTTTACGGGGGTATTTTGTGTGTGTGTGTGTGTGGGGGGGAGGGTCCAGAGTGGGATCCCAACTAGCCATATTGAGGAACCGAAAGACTTATCCTCATATGCTCTAGATAAGCCAGTGGAACAAAGCACACTGAAGCTACAAAACGAAGTGCCTGTAGGCGCAGTGGCGTAGGAAGGGGGGTGCGGTGGGTGTGGGCCGCCCCGGGTGTCATCACTGAGGGGGTGACAAAATGGCAAAAATATGTGTTTAAAACACATATTTTTGCCATTTTGTAAAGCCGTGGGTGACAAGAAATTTTCCGCACCGGGTACCACCTGACCTTGCTACGCCACTGGGTAGGCGCTATTAGTTCCCAGGCCCCTCGGGCACTCACTAAGGAGTCTTTAGAACTATAGCTCAAGGGCAGTGCACGAGTCTACTGTAGCTATTTGTAACCTGAATGCTGCAAAGCAGACTCTGCCTTTCATCCTTCTCAAGTCAATGAAATGAGAACACTTGAGGTTGGTAATTGTTACTTCTGTTTTGATAGCGCTGAGATACCCTGGATATTTTTACTGTTTGAAAGTACCAGTTATTTTTTTAAAGGCAGGCGCTAGCACTCCTCTCGCAATCACCCCCCGCACCCACCACCACCCAACCCCCGCCGGAGACTTTGATGCTGAGCTGTTAGTGCAGGAGGTAGGAGTTGGGCAGAGGGAGGGTTATCTTCTGAGGTCGCACGTCAGTAACAAGGAGAGCGCTGTGATACCATGCAGTGCCTGCCCCTCTCTCCACTGCTCCCCCCGCTCCCTCCCCCTCCCAACCATCACCACCCTCCTCTCGCCTGGCACATTTGCTTAGCCTCACAGGCACTCCTGCTCTTCCCCATTCAAAATGGGAGGGAACTGGGGCTGTAACTTCTTCTAGCTGACTAGACAGCTCAGCAGGTACGCGCTCCTGCTGAGGAGATCTGTGTACCGTGGAATAGCTTCGTATCTCCCTTAACTAGATTAGTCTGTCATCCTTCTGAAGTCGATAAAATGAGATCCTTTAAGACGCCTTGTGGTTTTATGAATCTGCTAGACTTCCGAACAGGCGACATAAAGGACACTGGCATATTGTCGACCAAATTCCCACACCCACACCCCAGAGGCAAAGGCTGCCCTGCTCTGGAGATGGAACCATATCCTTGGCCACAGGACCCAACGCTGGGTGGACGAGGAGACTGCACAGCTGGCTAAGGGGCCTCGTGTCATGGGTCACCAATGATGGGTGACGCCTTTGTCCGGCCCCAGATTTGCACCCAATAAACAGGGCCGGATTGGGACAGAAGACAGCCGGACACCAAAATAGGCATGCCTCCCTACTAGTGAATCACATAGCTTAAACAAGCATTTGCAATGCAATAGGACTCGCATTTACGCGAGACCTATTGCATTGCAAACTGTCGTCATCACGGACAATGGGAGGGAGGGTGGGGGGGTGGAGAAGGCACGGACAACGGGAGTGGGGGAGGGGGGAGAAGGGGGCGAGAAGGCACGGACAACTGGAGTGCGGACGGAGGGGGTGAGAAGGCAGTAGGAGAGCCTCATTAAAGTAAGTAGTGCTCACCGTCTAAATAACACGTACTGTGTAACACTCAAAGTAAAGGGGCCAGTAGCCCCTCGGATACAAATGACGACATGGCCCTAATAAGGAGGGACTAACAAGCCTCATAATCAATCAGAAGACAGCCTTTACAAAGCATTTACAAAGGACAAACACACAAGCCAATGAAAAATAAGGGTGGGGGAGTGGGCGGAGCTTCTCTCAGTACTCTAATACCACAGCTCTTCGCAGAGCAGCGCTTGCGAGCTGGCTCACGCTCGACCTAAAACCCATATTTTAATCAATGACAATGTTATTTAATATCTACTCTGAATTCCTGTTGTTACTGTCTCGTGTAGCGGCAAGAGTCTCTGGCATGCAAGTGCCTCTTATATACATACAAATAACATACCATAAAATTATAACAATATAACTACCATTACAAATACCCCTGACACACTCTTATCTACTCCATCCCCTTCCTCATACTTTCCACCCTCACCGCACTCCACTGCCATACAGCTAAGCACCATCACATCAATCCCCACCTATATTAATTACCATCTGCACACACTCTGTCCTGTTTAGCCCTCAAATCACTGCCCTCTCATCACAAGCTCTATTTTGCCTGACATCACTCTTCAGAAACACTCTAAACTTTGTAATCTTTTTCTATGCCTCACATCAACAACAATGCTACCTTTTTCAAAAGAAACATGCTGCTGCCCTTTCAAACCCTGCCAACAATTGTTGCATCACTTTGCTTTTTTTCCAGGGACGCCTTGTTAACTACTTCCTTGCATTCCTCATATTCCCCCCTCTTTCATTATGGTTTCCAAATCCCACACTCCACACAAACAACACTATGTCACATAGTCAAAAATATCACATCTGGGTGGGCAGAGCCTGGCCGAGCAACAAGATGGCCGCTCATTTGAGAGGCTCTACTGGCCGTAGTCAAAATACCACACTTATCCTTACTCCACAGGCGCATCTACCCTACCTATGCCTGTTCCTGTAATCCCTGCACGACCCGGACTGTTTTTGCCCTGGCTGGGGCCCCGTTGGTGGCAGGCAGAGACAGACTCGAGCGCGGCCCTGAGGCAACTGCGTGTAGCGGGTCTGAAGTGCTGGCTGCGAGGCACGAAGTCACATCAGCATCGCCTGATCCTATCCCGCGGCCACCCTGATGAACTGCAGGCGGCTGGCTGGCTCTGGCCCGCCTGCTGGAGAGACATGTGGTAGCTCTTGGCCCGCAACATTGTGGCCCGGCTTAGGACCACTTCAGAACCTGGAGCCCGGGTGGCCTGGTCTTATCTCCAAGGCCCCGCCAGTCCCTGCAGTAACGGATCCTTGATTGGGCTGCCTGGGCTCATAGTGGTGAGTCGGGGGCTTTGCATCCGGCCTCGGAATGTGCTTGAGTCCCGGCTGGGACTTACTAGGCTGGGTCCTCAACTTTACAAGTTCCTGCCTTGCCTCAGAGCTCCCTGTGACTCTTTGAGGCAGATACTGCTTCTGAGGTGGATACCGTTTTCTCCTTGCTATCCTGCGGGCTCCATGACTTAACTGGGCCATGGGGACAATAGGGTGCTGCCAGTACGATCCCCCTGGCCTTGTGTGTTTAATTGAACAGCTACAGGGCTCCATTTTATTCATCTACAGGCTTGCTTTCTGGCATAAGGGACTTGCCTGCACCTCCAACACCTCATGATCTGCTTGCACTGCTGGACACTGTCACTCGGGGACTCCTTCTCCTACTTCTCCACGTGTGCGCTGCCTAACCTGCTTGTGGCGTGGTGGGGTCACAACACAGTCTGCGATCATCAGATGCTCTTGGGCTTTCCCCGCAGGGACCCGTGCCACTGCTTGAGGATGTTCATCCCTGGTCCCCTCTCTGCCCACAGACGCTGCTGCCTAGGTAATCTCTGCTTTCATTGACAAACCCATCACCTATTTGGCTTCATCAGCTCCTAAACCCAACCTAACAACAATGGGGAAGCAGGACACATGCCAGTTGAAGCTCTCCTTTGAGGGCAGGAGGTGAGTTGGGCACTACAGCTGAGACACTGCTCAAGACGACCTACCTGATAACTCGGGAGGTACAGAAGGACGAGATGCTGATCTGAAAGGAATCCTAGTAGATGTAAAGTCAAGTCTCCACGCCATTGATGTCAAGCTGGATCTTCTGACAAATCGCCTTGACCAAATGAAATTGAAGGTCGACAAATACGAAGACAGAATAGAAACATGAGTCTCGGAAATGGAGGATGGTCATGCTACATCCAGCGAAAAACTCCTGCACATGGATAAGGTCCTGGAACTCAAAGCCAGAAACGAAGACCTGGAGGCGGGATCGAGGTTCAATACCATCCGGATCATTAGTGTTCCAGAATCCACGAATATTAAGAAAATGGAAGACTACGTGAAAACCATGCTCCGTGATCTCTTTGGCTAGTATCTCCCCTGAGTATTCATCGTGGAAATAGCTCATCGTACACTGGCACCCAGATCACCTCAAGGGACCATCCCACTGTGGCCCGTTTGCTCAACTACAAGGATCGGGATGCAGTGCTACGCCAGGCCTGAGAAGAAAGGGACATACACTTAAAGGAAACATGCTGTTGTTCTACTTGGACTTTACACCTTCTGTGCAGGCTGCACCTAGAGTGTTCCTCCCCACCAAACGACTACTGCAAAAAGTTTACCCTGCCAAATTACGCATCACACATGATGGCAAACCACATCACTTCACAGACCCGAAGACTTCTCTTAAGTTTGCCAAACTCTTAACAAAGGAGTCTGGATCGACTTGCACACCGCCTCAAACCAGGGAGGAGGGAAATATGGATGACATATATTCGATCAGCCCCTTTTGAACACATTGACTCAAACTGCAGCCCCCTTCTTGGCACCTGCTGTGCGTCCAAGTGCTTCCCTTCCGGGGGCCCCTGTCGACACTGGTCTATCTGATGCATTTGGTGCCTCTTCTCCATTAAATACATGCTCACGGAACACTGGGTGTACTTGCCCTTTTGCCCACCCAGTCTAGCCTGGACTGGAAAGTTCACCAGGCTTGACTCTGCCTACAAGAAAGATTCCTCCATATGATGTTCAACAAGGGTTTGGGACGAGTGAGGGGGGTGGGCTCCTGAATTCCGCTGTGTTCGGGAGCGGAAGTGGGTGGGTTACCTTGTTAATGTTTGAATTTGTTTGCTATTGATTTTCCTTCCTGCGAATCTTCTGTATCTCCTCTAACAATACAGCCTTACTTGGGCCAAACATTCCATACATACCTGCTGAATCACTATACTATCCAAGAGCTGCACATCTGGACTCTTCACCACCTAGTCCTCACATCTTAATATACAACTGGGTTATACATACACATCTGCTCTTCTGTTCCCATATCAGTATGACTGCTACAATTTGGTGCCTCACCTGGAATGTGAGGGGACTTAATAATAAGTGCAAAGCAAGGCTAGTCAATGCCTACATAACATGGCACCGGGTAGACATATCCTTTCTTCAAGAATTACACCTCACATTCTCAACTGTCTCTCGCCTAAAAGAAGATTGGAGCATTGGAGCACCCTACTCCAATTATGCACATTGGATTGCCATTCTATTATGCAATGGCATTCCATAGCATTCCACCCATATTATAAATGACATAGACGGTCGGTTCATAATTGTAGCTGGCGTCCTAAACCATCGCCCCGTGACACTCATATCAGTTTATG
The DNA here is from genome assembly GCA_963921515.1 of Calotriton arnoldi. Lineage (NCBI taxonomy): Eukaryota > Metazoa > Chordata > Amphibia > Caudata > Salamandridae > Calotriton > Calotriton arnoldi. The sequence continues at coordinate 146,344 of CAWUFW010017955.1, forward strand.
GCCCAAATCAAGACAGTCCAGATTTGTTAGCGACAGTATGGCACCGAATCGCTGACATTGAGCCATATACAAATATATGGAGGGGGGAGATTTCAATGTCATACTAGACCCTGCACTGGACCAACTCTAGCGCGTCTCAACAACCTCACCCTGGTGTAGCTGAACAATTGCACGCCAATATGACGGACAATTCCCTTGTTGACGCCTAGCGATACCATCAAGGGCGAGGCATGGAGGGTACATACTTCACATCTGAAAAGAGGTCCCGTTTAGACTACTGGCTCATCTCACGCAATACACTCACATGGACAACTGAGGTCTCCCACTTCTCCAGAACCTTATCAGACCATGCTCCTGTCCTTATTAAATTTGCTTTTCCATTAACCCTACCATGCGCATTCATGTGGCGGCTCCCGCCCAGTGCCGTTTTTCACGCGGAGGTGCATGCAGCCTTTTTAGAGTTCTTTGAACTCAACAAAGGCTCTGTCTCTTCCCCTTCTGTACTGTGAAAGCCCTTAAAGCCGTGATGCGGGGAGTGTGCATCCCTAAGCATGCGGGCGTCTTTAAATTTAAAGCAATTAGAACACGCCTGGAGACACTGGAGGGTCAACTTCAAATGCTAGAACTAGACTACCGCTTGTCTAAATCGCCTTCCGCTATGGCACAGTTTTGGGAAACACTCAGCCAACACAATGACAAGGCAGTGCAGGAACTTAGCTTCCCTGTCCTGGCACGACGGCACGTAAATACGAAGAGGGGGACCGTCCTGGGAGAACACTCGCATGCATATGTGCTGACGACCTCGGGCCTCTGAATATGTAAACAAACTTCTTGACGTGCGGCAGGAGTGACATACCGCACCTGAAGCTCTACTTCACACTATGACATAATACTATGCCGACCTGTATAGCACTACTGATACCCGTTGTACGACCGAGATTCAAAATTATTTGGACACGTTACAATTACTCTGGCTTGATCGCTCGCGCCAGGAGTTCCTTGACTCCCCATTTACTGAGGAGGAGATCATGCAGGTTATACAGGTCCTGACTGATCACAAGGCACCGGGCCTGGATGGCTTGGCTTCCTCCTCCTACAAAGAATTTGGTCCTCTGCTGATACGACACCTACAGGCTATGTTTGAGGCCTCTCTTTCAGCTGGTGAGCTTCTCCCATGGTTCCGCGAGGCTGTCATCATCACCATTCTTAAGCCTGATAAACCAGCTAACCATTGCGATGCCTATCGGCTGGTATCTATGATCAACGTGGATAACAATAGTCTCACTAAATTACTTGCAAACCACCTACTCACACTCCTGCCTGGCATTGTGCACCCGGATCAATTAGGCTTTGTCCCCGGTCGCTCCACTGAGCACAACCTGTGCACCCTCTACTCTGTGATTCACACCTTAGAACCCAGCCTTCCTGCACTTGCCGCTCTTATTGATGCCACGAATGTGTTTGACTCACTGGACTGGCCATATTTATTCTTCCTCGTCTTAGCTTAAGCCCCAAGTTTGTCCGCCTGATTCAATTACTGTATACATATCCAACAGCCGGACTTTGCCTCAATGGCATGTTATCCGATCTATTCCCGGTAACAAGAGGCACTCGACAGGGTTGCCCTCTATTGCCTATCCTATTGGCAATAGCCATGGAGCCTGAAAGGGCCAGGGCCATAAGTTCTAGACCTATTCTAGAGTCACAATCCGATGGTTCTTTTTTGCAGCAAGAAAGTGTACATGGGAGAAAACTTGTTAAAAGATCAGTCAATTAGTCAATAATCCTTTTGGAAACACAGTAACGACAGACCATTACGTAAGGTTAGTTGTTTTATTACAAAGCCAAAAATAACTGAACATAAAGACACCTCAGGACGAGGGTATAGACATACATCGGAATTAGCATGAAGCCAAATCTGCGTATCCAGTTTAGACGATGCAACATAAGTAATACAATTAGTTCAAGAAGTAGGATTCAAAAGATCAGAAAGCATGAGTCCAAGTTTTCATGCAACAAGGGTGGGTGAGTGAAAAGCATGAAATCTATCCTTACACTAACCCTAAAGTGACATCCTTACTTATGCATTCTCAGGTAGAAGGGTAAAAGGTGTCAGCATGTGAAGTCTTCCTAAGAATCCTCTCCAAGATCAATGGGTCATGTAGCATAATGCTACAGAGACAGAGCTTGCTATAAGATGCTCTCTGTCCCAAGGCAAAAGAGAAGTAGGTGCTTTCCCTACTCCCAACAACACATTCTTCGTAGGTAACATTCCCTGAATCCATTGCGAGTCACACCATCTTCTCTGGGTACGATCCTGAAGGTGTTTTTCCATGGTACAACAGTGTTCTTCCCTTGATACATTTTGTCCTTGGTTCCCAGGCCTTCTCCTGTGTGAAGCACAACAGCCTTCCTTTATCTACTCAAACCACATGATTGTAACTTCTTCTCTCTTTGCCTAACTAGTAAAACAAAGACATTATTCTAGCTGAGTGCTTTTTTAACCTGCAACACAAAATGTGAGAAAGAACAAATTCCACAGTACCCATGAAATTCAACTGTTAATTCTAAAGTGAGAGTTTCCAGGGAACTGCATTTCAGGCCTACAAAATTCAGCTAACATAGGAAAACATCATGTGAGCCTTACAAATTTACATGCAAAATAAGACACTTCCAATTAATGTATTAACCTACATGTAGAACTGCACAATTAATAAACACCTTTAGTACATGAATAATTGTCAATTGCACAACACAAGTTTTTCACGTTAATGTCATCTAGTTACTTTCACTTTCTATGTTGATTCTTCATGTTACTTTTCAATTTCCTAAAATACATCATGTTTCATTTTATTACGTTTCACAATTTGACACTATATATTAATACAACAAAGGATTATATGCGGATGCGATCTACACGTGATTACAATGCACCCCTACAAATAAATGCGTTTTCCGCTACATCAAGCCCCGGGTGGCAAGATTGAGTCAACACCATGCGCACCGGGGTTTAAATTTCAAGGTGCGCAATCCCATCATATCTGTGTATGTGGACGATATTGCTCTATATATTCGCAACCCCCAATCCAATCTCCATCCCATTATATGGGAAGTTATATGTTTTGGCGGATACTCCAAAATATACATCAATTTGGCCAAATCCACACTGTTTCTGTTAAGAGATACCACTACGCCAGTGACATCAGAATTTCTGTTGTAATGGGCGCGGGAGCCAGTACGCTATCTAGAAATCTGGCTGAGTAGAGACGTTGAGGGACTGACTATATAGGGAAAACCTTGGGAGGGCCATGACTTGGCTCGAAGAGAAAATTTGGTTGTGGAACAGACTCACACTTTTATTACCAGGACGTTTGGAGATTGCCTAGATGATAATACAACCCAAATTCCTTTATCTTTTCAGTAACATGCCCATCCCCCTCACTGCTTCTTGTTTCATGCGATTGTTCTCCAATCTCATATCCCTTGCTTAGGCTGGCAATCAACCCTGCTTAGCCTGGGAAATACTTACACTCCCCTTCTATCAAGCGGGCCTAGGCACATCTGATTTGCACCTCTACGCACTATGTGCCCATGCTCACTATTTACATTACTGGTTTTATCCAATAAATGTTCAGCCCCACATGGCAGTGGAAGCAGATGCTGTTCCCTCTAGCTATTAAATACTGCACTGTAATCCATTACTTCCTGCACCTCAAGCCACTTGCACCAGAACATGAGCCCTTCAGAGGCACTTGCACATTTTTGCAGATTTATACCTTGATGGCCATTTTATTCCTCCTTTTGACCCACTGGCGACTCCGGCATCACTGTGCTGGACACTTTGCTTTATCGGCTACTGCGAGCCGCATGCAGAACACTCCATGTCACTTCTCCTGAACCACCACCGTAGCTACATGCTCTTGAGCATGTACTTACCACACCCTCCCCCATTAAACTAATCACCAGACTTTACAATATTATGCAAGCCTCTGCTCCTATCCGAACCCCTAACGCATGCACAATCTGGGAAGATGATCTGGGTGTCCCAATAACAGAGGAACAATGGAAATACTGTTGCACACAAATGGCTGCCCTCTCTCCTAACTGCAGATTGCAGCTCATTCATTTTAAATTCCTACACCGGGTATACTGCACCCCAGCACAACTAAAACAAATGGGGTTGGTACCAGATGCACACTGTAAGAGATACATGGCCCCAAGTGCCACCTTCATACACCTAGAATGGACCTGTCCTCTAATTGGGAAATACTGGCAGGCCGTACTTCATGCTCTTGAACAGACTCTGAGCCTCCCAGTACCTCACACACCATTAGTATGCCTCTTGGGCTACGTGCAAGACCTCCTGCCAGAATCCCGCCGATTGGCAGCAATGCTACTTCTGTTGGCAAAGCGCTGAGTCGCTATGCACTGGGGGTGAAAGCCAGCTCCCAAACTTGAGTCCTGGGTACAGGACGCGATCTACTGTCAGGAACAGCTGGGTTTTTACTGGGAGAAAATGCCCCCACCATCAAAGCCCAAGGACCTTTCGGTAACCTTTCTTAAAATATATTCGCACACAAGACCCTGCTCCTAGACAAATAAACACACCATATTCACCTGCAATGCAGTCAGATCCCTAACCCGGATTAATACATCCTACATGTACGCACCTACGTCGCACTATATGTGTCACCGCGTTTCATCCATGGACATGCCATTGGCTCTAACTATTTCCTACTTTAATGCAACTTGGCCCTTCTAGGGGCGACAAATGCCCATGTTTTCAGCTCCTTGTACTAGCTGTTCAACTCTACTATTCCGTTTTTTACCATATGTGTAATATGGGATGCCCAAATATGATATTTTCTTTAGATCTGCTTTCTCGCCTTCTCTTTCTCTTCATTTTTTTCTCCCTTTTTTCTTTTTCCTTCTTTCATCCGTCTCTCTAAGGCTATGCTGCCTTCTTTCTTCTATTCTCCCACAGTTTTTTTCTCTTTTACTTGGGAGGACGCACAAACATATATGATATTATTGTTTGCAGTACCTTTCCCTGTTTTTGCTTGTATTCTTGCTTTAAATGATAATATATATTTTTTTTAAACTATATCACATCTGCTCAACACAACTAGTTCTTAGCTATACTAACACCCTTGGCCTTTCTGATCTATTTAGTGACCCTACTCTTATCACACACCAAGCACACAACTGATTCTTCTGTCCCTTTGAATGAGTATTCTCACCCTCCTGGTATACATCACTCTCTACCATCCCTCTTGTTGTTGGAATCCCCAAGGCTCTCTCTTTGTTACTTTCTACACCACTTCTCTAGGGACATCATGTCATCCTTTGTTTTTCTATGGTGTCTATGCCAATAATAGACAATGCATCTCCTACTTTCTACCTCCATCTCCAGTCTCCATGTACTATCACCTAACAGCCATATGTCCCTTGCTGACCATTAATCCCTTAATGCTCAACTTATCTAAGACTGAGATCATTTATTTTCCTGCCAAATAAGCACATGCAAATGTATCTTTGTACTAATTCTCCCTGACACTCTCACCGCAAATCAACTGCTAGAAGCATGGGTGTTGACTTCAATCCAACGATGAGTCCCAAACCTTCCATAACTATCCAAACAGCCATGGCGGACGAATATAAAGCACGTAACATTTGCAAAATTTTCATGCACATCTCTTTCCACATGACCAAACCCTACTCTTGGTATTTGTTCTCAGCAAATTAGATTATGGCGATAGTCTATTTTTTAGTATCCATTTATACTTTTCCTGCCATTTGAACAAGGTTATGGACATCACCATTAGGACTATGTTTGAACTCCTGAGTCATCCCATCCTCTCAACATCAGCACCCATTTGTCAATAAAAAATTGTGCACTATGCAAACTATTAATTTTTATTTCAAGTCTATAAATGCTTTATCCATAAACACCTACCACAAATGAGCAACAGACAAGTACCCCCTGGCCCCATGTAAACATCACTTAACAACCCTCAACCATATTGTGACTCCCAAACCTCAATGTGCATCCTTATGGCTCTGTTCATTCCACCTACGTGTTCCTCAGCACTGGAACCAGCCCCCCACTGAGCTTTGTTTAGTCTCCTCTCTCCCCATCTCTTAAATTGCCTTCATTACTTACTGACTCAAACTAGAGAGTAACCTTTATTATTCTCTAATCTATAGCCTTCAGTCTTTTTTTAGCACCTACCCCCTAATGTAAATATGTATATATCCTAAATGTTTTCTAAGAGTGTTAATTGACCCACAGTCACAATGTGACTGTATTATACTTGTATTTTCCATCAAGTTTATTAGGCATTATTATTTATTAAAAATTTTAAAAATGGTTTCGGTAACAATATTACAAAAAACAAAGTTTGTACTGCGAGTTCCAAGCGGAGAACTTATAATATGTTATAATATAATATCTTTCAATACTCCGGGTTTTGCTACATTACCTAGGAGTATTGTTTCTCAAAAGCAGCAAACAATGAATGCCAATTAGAAAATTGTATGCCTGATAGAAACACTAGGTTGATCACAGACAAATATTTGTGCCACACCCCTCAAGGAATGCCAGATACAGTATGCCACTGTCCAAGCGAAAACCAAATGTCATATCTCAAATGCCAGCTGTACCAGAAGTGATTGATGAGATCTCTGTTGGAGGTTGTGAATGAGGAACAATCAAGCACATGAAAGCATCAGAAAGAAAAAGGCATCAGAATGGAAAATAGAAATGTTATGATTAGTCAAACTGTACATAGGATTCCCAGATGATCCCAAGACCAGTTTTGTGCCTTCAGCTCCATATCTAAAGCGTTTTAGTCAAGGCTCACATAGCGATTTCAGGTTGGAGAGTTACATTCTGGTATCAGTCCTAATGATGGCAGTTACAATTCTGGGTGTTTCTTGTCTTGCAGGTGAATGGAGTGATACATAACCTCCCATGGAGGCTGCCTGGAGGACTCCTCCAGGTCTTTCAGCAAGGTATCAGCATCATTCTGAAGACAGATTTTGGCCTGGAAGTAAGTTATGACTTGATCTACCATGCCAAGGTGACGGTCCCAGGGAACTACAGGAAACAAATGTGCGGCTTGTGTGGCAACTACAACGGTAATAAGGCCGATGAGTTCCTGCTCCCCAGCAACACGCTGACCCCTGATGCCACGATCTTTGGCTCTGCATGGCAGGTCCAACTGCCCAGCATCTCCTGTGATGATGGCTGTGGGGGCGCTGGCAATGACTGCCCCATCTGTGATCTAAATAGCAAAGAACTGTTCAAACAGCCAAGCTTCTGTGGCATCTTAGTGGCCACTGGAGGTCCCTTCACAGATTGCTACTCAGTGGTCAACCCCTCTGTTTACTTTAGCAATTGTGTCTTTGATCTCTGCCAGGGAGGTGGAGACAACAGCATCTTATGCTTCAGTGTTCAGAGCTATGTGTCGGCGTGCCAGGCCGCGGGGGTCGCAATCAAACCCTGGAGGTCTTACACCTTCTGCCGTAAGTAACTCAGGGATAACGTGAATTAATGAGTTATTCTTGAACCATACACCCAAATTCAAACACTGTCAGAAAAAGTGAAATCACAAACAGATCTACTGAAATAACCAAGCCAAGCAACTGGATAGATGAAAAATAATTGCCCAAGGTAGAAGAATGAGTTTATAAATATATGGACACAAGTATGACACTTATAGATGCAAACATAAGTTCATATCAATAAAACTCTGTACAAAAGCGGGGTTTATGAAGACGTTGCAAGATGGGTCAGGGCAGCTGCAGGACGATCTCAGGGGAGGGGATGTAGGTAGGTTACCAGTGTCTACTAAGAGAGGATAGCAAATGTAGAAATGATTCGTGGTTGAGCAGAAATTAGAGGAGTTAATGGATGTTACTATGGAGACAGAGGGTAAGATTTCAGAATCGAGAAGTCGGGGCAGCACAAGAAACGTAATAGGGGAGCTGCGAGTGGAAAGGGGGAGACTGCCAAGTTGTGGAGTGGGTGAAGAGTATCTCTGTTGGTGGGTTCAGCAGTCAGGTGGAACACTGTAAAAAGGTAAAGGATGCATGGCCTGTGGAAATGGCATTAGAAGGGGAAGCAAGAAGGGGTCGGGAGGTTTAGGTTGGTTCAGAAGCTGCAATGGGAGCTTACAAGATGTCACTTACTGTCAGTGACTGTAGAAGGAATAACTGGAGTAATGACACACCAGTTGGAAAATTGGGTGATTGGATGAATAGCTGTGGCTTCTGAGAGCTAGAAGGATGAACGAAATGTGACATGTTAGATACGATTGAGAGTTGCTGCCTCCGATCCACCCCTTGGAGCTCATTAAAAACATCACATACGTTTCATGCAAGGCAGTAACTACCTGTGCCCAACTCTGGAGACTTGAACCTGTAATAATAGCACAATATACTTTATAGGTAACACAGTGTCTTCCAGCAACCATAGACTGCCAGCAATGGTGCTGTCAAAACACCACAGACTCACTATGGAACAGTGCACACCACTACACATAAATGATAAACAATGATGTAGTACATGTAAAGGTGGAATACATTCTATCACAAAGGTATGTGATCATGAAGAAAGTAGTAGCTCCTACCCAGGTGTAATCTGTGGCAAGGTCACATTCTAGAGATCATGTAAACACGCATTGGCAAAACCAATAGGTCACATCTCAGGACACACAGTGTTAATACAACAGAGGAAGAAATATGGAAAGGAGCCCTTAGGCAGGTCAAGGCAAGCACTCGAGTGGAGGTGGAAGTATAGCTCCAAACTACCAGTAGCATCAGGTAAGAGAGAATTACTCCACTGGGTTGAACCACAATGTAATTGACTCAAGCCAGTGGCTGAAAGAGGCATATTAAAGAAAGCTAAAGGTTGAAAGGGGCAGACCAAAAGCCAACTCTATGTATATTGTTAGCAATAGGTCTTTACAAATCTAGTAGGCTGATAAAGTTGCCTTCTTTCTTTACAACCTACAGCACTGGAATGCTCAGCAAACAGCCACTACTCTCTGTGCACGGATCTCTGCTCCTCATCATGTGCCCAACTCTCAGACTCGTCTAGGTGTCCATCAGGATGCGCAGAGGGATGCCAGTGCGATGACGGCTTTTTCTCTGATGGAGATCAATGCGTAAACTTGAACAGCTGTGGCTGCTTCTACAATGGAATCTACTTCAAAGTATGTCCAATATTTGGAACAGGAATTCCACACAGAGGTGTTTAAACCCAAAACTGGAATTGTTTTGCTGTTTCTGCTGATGTTTTGCCAAAGCAAGTGCTGCTAGAACGACTCATGATATATCCTAGGGATGTGCTGAAATGCAAAGAACATCGTCCAGTATTATTGGGGTCACACATAGTAGTTCTTCTCAGCCCTACAAGGAAAAGCCTCCCTTTTTGGAGAAAAGGGAGAACTGGCAAGTGTCTCACTCCTCCTCCAGAAATGTGTGCTCTGTCAGATAAGGAGTGTTAGGAGTCACAACATCCTGTCAGAGAATAGTATATCTGTAAATGATGATAAAGTAGATCCATGCCCTAGTACCCCCAAATCAATATACGCATGATTGATATTTTACATTGATATATTCATTATTATTATGCAGTACTTGTCTACACAACAATTGTATAGAATGATGAAGATTATTATAAAGAACTCAGTAGATAACATGCAAATTAGGGAAAAGGGTAAAAAGGCTTCAAACAAGTTATATCACACATCCGTAACCTGTTATTCTATTCCTTACCCAATCTGTCTGTAAGGATTTTAACCATTCCAACCTAAATAACTATGGGCTAGCTGACAAATGTTTGTGTTCGCGAATGGGCAGATTTGCAGAATCAGGCCCTTTGTGAACGCAAAAATGCCTTTTCAGAAGTACTAAGCTCAAATTGTGATCTGGTAACCTGTTACCTAATCGCAATTTGGGCTTTTGAATCAGTGTTTGGAAGGGGTGTGTTTAGGGTGTCCCTTCCAAATACCGATTCACACTGGTATGTATGAATGTTTTGCAACTGAAATGCCGTCGCAAAACATTTGCACTTTACCAACAACCCAAGGGACCTCTTCCCCTTTGAAAATGGTAGAAAAAAGATTTTGGGTGCAGAAGTGGTCCAAGGGACCACTGCCTGCTCCTAAAAAATGAAACTATTTTTTCCTTTTTAAACACAGTCCATTTTCCTTTAAGGAAAACAGGCTGCGTTTAAAAAAAATCGGTTTATTAAAACCAATCACAGACATGGTGGTCTGCTGACCCCAACAGGCCACCAACCTTTTGATGGCAGCGAATCGCAGTGGGTTACATTTTGCGACCTACCTCATTAATATTCATGAGGTAGGTCTATTTGTGACCTACTACGAATCACTGTTCATAAAAATAGGGGCTAAATAACCCCTTTGTACATTAGTGATAGCGATTACCAAATAGCGATTCACAAAAATGCTATTTGGCAGTCGCTATTACTATTCTTCGTACAGCATTCCGAGATTTACTAAGTGTAGCAAACATAGGAATGCGTCAAAATGCTAAACCAACCTAACAGAGGCATAACAAGGAGAAATAGGTTTATTTCTCCTCGTTATTTCCACTTTCTACCTGTGCTTCATTCTGCAGCACACACAAAAAGAGGAAAACAATGCCTCTGATGATTGTTTTTGTGCAAGAAAGTGGTACTTCCTGCACAAACATAATCCTGCCTGTAACATAGGCACCCTTGCACCATGGCACAAAGGTGCCTGTGTTAGCACTAGGCAGCACTAAGTGCACCAGCGCAAAAAGAGAGGAGGAATGCACCATATCTTAGTAAATGTGGTGCAGTCTGCTCTCTCCATTTGACGCAGCACACTGCAGTACAGCAGGTTGTTGTTGCGTTGTGTCAAATGTTAGTAAATCTGGGCCCAGTTTTTAAACAGAAAACATGGCAATTAACTTAAATTTGTTACCATTACCATTCAAACAGTTAATTCTTCTTTCCGAGGCTCTACACCTCTTCACATACTCTCTAATATTAGAGGCAATCATGTTTACATGCAATCAGGCCTGTCTTGCATGTAACATACGTTATGATCACATAAAAGTCATGCCAAACACGACAATTGCAAACAAGTGATAGTGTTCACATTTAGTACTGACGCCTCATATGTCAACCCCCTGCCCCCGCCACTTTTCACTGCTGACAATTGCCAGGACAACTGCTCCTTAATTTGTGCAGGGCTGAGATATGACTCCTTGAGGAGCCCTAAAATCTCATGGTGTGTAAGAGGGTCTGCCTTCATTATTTCAGTGTTGTGTTATATTTGAGACCCTGCACTGACCTGTGATCAGCATCCCCCTCTAACAAAGGACCATATAGTGTGTATGGACATTTCATACCCTTGTATTAAGTATTGCTTACTACGTAGGCCTCATTGTATGCATGAGGGGGACAGCCTTCTGTATTCCAAGAACTCACCCTCATGCAGTAGGTATGGGTGCAACACAGCACAAAACTAACAATACGTTCTTATGTTACACACAAGAGCCAGAAACTACAAACAAACACGAAAAAAGGAAGCAGAATCTTTGCTCCGTTAGAAATAGCACTCAGTGAGAGGAGGAGCTAATTTTTTGGAGCTCTTTCTAGAGTTACGCCACTTTGTTCCTGTCCTAGTTGAGGGTGCTGAATATACCACGTGGTTCCGTGCTCTTCCCTCCTCTCGGTGGCTGTGTCTCAGTGTTCTCTTCCTTCTTACACAGGTGAATGAGCAGATCCTGCTGGAACATTGCCTGCAGCTGTGCACTTGCTCCGCCTCCACTGGAGTGGTCTGCGTGGCCCACAACTGCTCTTCTGCGGAGCGGTGTGACGTCAGTGATGGAATACGCAACTGTGTAAATATAGGTAGAGCCACATTACGATATTGTTCTGAGGTTTGCTTGTTGCATAACTGCCCTAATGAGAATGCATTATTCTGTCTGTCTCTTTCTTTGAAAGTCCTTCAGAGGTTAAGATATGTCTCTACCAGTGCTTAATTTGAGCCGATGGTTTCTGGTGCTAGGCACCGGCACTTAATTGTCAACTCCAGCGCTTGTGACAGTCTGCCACAAGGTGGTGCTGTCTGGCTAATTTAGAGATGACTACAGACAACAGTTAATTATTAATTCAATATACATTATAACTATTACCTGCCGCCCAAGCCATTCTTATACCTTTGGGAGCCTGAAATAGTATGAATTGTCACACTTGTAGGATTGTGATGGTTAGTAGTTGTGTTGTCACTATCATTGGCAGCATAGCAGGGGCAATGAGTGGTGCAAGCTGCTGTGACGTCCTGACGGGAACCCTGGCACTTTTGTTTTTTGCAAATTAAGCACTGGTCTATACATATACATTTTACACAGTATCGCAGGTTCGATGTTACTGTTACAGAGTGTAATAGTGCTCAAACTCGTGCTTTAGAAGACTGACATCCTAAACTGGCTATACCACGAATTCAACCTGCATCCTGGAGTTCACATAATCATAACGAGGCAGGCAGACTTAGCACAGAAGGCATCTTAGTATTCCAATCAATCTACACACTCTTCTCCAATGCATAATTGTTTTGGGGGAGGAGATAATAAATGGGTATTCGCCCCCCGGGACGTTTATTTGAATTCACATGACAGCAGCTACAGGTTTAGCCTGAGCGCCCTTTATCAACGCTCCAGGACAGAATGGGAGTCTGTGCCTGCTCTCTGCAACCCCAGCAATGCAGCTGGGGTTGGAGAGAGCTTCACTGCGCTTGAAGGTTTGGCCAGCCTGAGACGGCCGGCCAAACCATCATGCATTGTGAAGGGAGTGCACTACCACTCCCCTCAGTGCTGTCACCCCACTTCCTCCACTCCCCCAGGCCCGCACCCAAGACTCTGCAGGAAAGGAGAAGTGAAACAAATGTTGTTTTATTTTTCCTTTCCTGACGTTTTTGGTGGGGTGACGCTCCTCCGCCATAGCGGAGGAGCCGCCGCTGCTCCTTTGCCTGCTTTTGGATCAAAGCAGAATGCCTTCCCTTATAGGCACATCTACTCTCCCCACCTTCTGCAGATGGTTCCGTCAATTATATGAGATAATTTCCATTCATAGTATGAAAGTGTCATAGGCTTCACCTGAACTATAGCTGCCAAAAGAGAAGTCAAGTGAAAGGCTCCTGCTTAGTAGAAGTGGGCACCTTCCCATGGAGTGGAAGATGTATGAATGAAACCAATGATCTGGTGACCAAAAGGGACTCAACTGTTGAACAAGGATTAAGGCCACCAGCAAGAGACTGGTTACCTAAAATACAACCAAATGTGACATTTGTGATTTATTTTTCGAACATATATAATATATATTCCTTTAGATTACAGATTTGTTTCCCCTAATTGGTGACATACCTATTACATAATCGCAAATGTGCAAGTTAAGAATTGTGCTCGTAACATAACTCTTAAATCCATCTTAACCTTTTGAAATGAAATTGTGTGCACAGCTTATATTTAACTTTCAAGGATTATACAGCTGGATCTAATTTGTCAAGGCAGGGTTGTAGCTGATTACAGAGTGTTTATTATAGTAGTTTCATTGTTAAAATAGGTTCAACTAATATCAAGTCCTAAGGTGGAGTGCTGCATGTCTGTTTTACATGTCCAGGTCAAAGGGCTGTTCCAATGCGAGTGGAGAAAATTCTTTGACATAATTTAAGTTTGTCATTCAGACATTTTGTTCCCTCCGATGGTCAAATACTAGCTCTCCAGAATAAAAAGAAATAATAAAAAACAGAAGCACAGTAAAAAGCTGGAGTTGCCTATCTGTAGATGAACTGACCATCACTCAGATGTTCACAGTTACCAGACAGTGGTTCACTACAGCCTCCCAAACCTCCATCCGTACATAAACACCATGGATTTTTCAAGTGAGAAATGGTGTGGTTGGATTCACATTACTTGTGCAAGGATGTTGAACGCAGATATTTGTCCAACAATCTGTCAGGGAGAGGACTCAGGCTGGAGACCAGGTATAAGCAACAGGGATGAGCCACCACTTCACAATCCTGAGGCTATATATTAAGTGATTTTGCAGCAGGTTTAAAATGCATTGTCTGTACAAGGCAATCTCCTGTGAGACCTTCATAGATTCATTATAATGCAGAACCAGTGCCACCCATTAAGCAAGTATTACTGTTCAATGTCACATTCTGTGTGAAAGACTAGCCTGTCAGGTTACAGAAATGCTGCAGCACATTCCAGCCATGCAGCCTTTTGCTGAAGTGTAGTGTCTGTAAAATGAGGAGCTGGGTTACAGTGGAAAAAGCCTGCACTGTTTATACATGAAACTTGTCTATTCTGTCACCTATTTAATATGATTAGTGGTTATCTCAACGTTACCTAGTCAAGAGGTTTGTACTGTTCTTTAAATACTTAATGCAGGTTTATCTTCCAGACTTATGCCAGAGCATCACATGCAGGACACAGGAATCATGTGTAGTCACGGATGGATATGCCAGTTGCATACCCAATTACTCTGGCACCTGTTGGGGCTGGGGCGACCCACATTACCACACTTTTGATGGCTACAACTATGATTTCCAGGGTACCTGCACCTACACCATCGCCAAATACTGCGGCAGTGACTCTACCCTGGAACCTTTCGCAATCGAAGAGAAGAATGACAATCGAGGAAACCAAGCAGTGTCTTATGTGCGATTGGTTAACATCTATGCGTATGGCTACAATATATCCATTAACAAGGGAGAAGTTGGGAACATAAGGGTAAGCATGCCAGAATATCACATTTTAAGCGGTTAAAAGCATAGTCCACAAAATGTATTGGTAAGGTTAAAGATTCAGTGATGTAATTGTAAGTAGTGGAGACAACAGTGACAAATGGCAATGACACCATCTGGCCTAATTCTGCTCGATAGATATCCAGAATCCCCTTACGTCCTTCAGACAGTGTCCTTTCAAATTGCAAATGCCTTTTGAGACATGGCTGGTCTTCAGTCAAAACATATGGACTACACAGCTGCCCCAGCCGAACACCTCTGCCCTTCCAGCATACTCCTGCCACAGCTCTAATTAATCCACACCTGTCACATGATCCCCTGTAATCGAATCACCGCCACCTCCCTTCTCCTACCACAAACCAGGCTCTCTGTAAGGTTAATGGCTCTTTTTTCATGATCACCCCCAAGGTTTTGGACTGGTGCTGCTGGTTTTTTGACTCTGAGAGTGCTTTGAGGCGTGCTAACTAGACCTCAGTGCCACTGCCCTGACCCTTAAGAGCATATGTTTGATTGGATTATACCCAGCTGGTGCAGCTTTCCTTACTTATAAGTCCCTAACATATGGTACCAGTGGTACCCAGGGTCTGTAAGTAAAAGTGTTCCACCAGGGCTGCAGCACTTCCTGTGCCACTTTGGCTATGACAATGTGAAAACATGTCTCTCAGCCTGCCACTGCAGACTGGCCAAACAGTTTTAAACTGCTAACTCAACTTTGCCATGGAAAATAAGGAAAAGCCCAAACCTCCCTTTTTTAATATATATATAAGTCACCCCTACAACAAGCCTATTGTGTCAGAAGGCTGGGTACGTATATTAAAAAGTGTGACATGTATTTTTGTATGTTCTAACTGTAAAACCCCCAAATTGTTGTTTTTACTGCCAAAAAGCTAGTATCCCCATTGGCGAGTACAGGGTTACACGCTGATAACTCAGTTGTGATAACCTCTGAATGGAGCTACTAAAGTTGGTACTTCAAGGTATCAAAATAATTGTTACATTAAGCCTGACTTGATGCCCAGCTTCAATTCAATGTAACTTATAACGAAATGCAACTTTTAGAAATTTGCCACTCTGTTGCCCAAGTTTTCTAGTAGCTATTTGTAGATTTTGGCCACCAGGCAGCCCTTTGTCCTCTTGGGGAGAAGTGTGAACAATTTACAGGAGCGGGAACAAGAGAGGCTTGTCATTGGAAGAGGTGTTACCTCTCTCTGGATGGAAGCCACACAAGGTGTGAGTTCAAAAGATGACCTTCAAAGGGGAAGCGGCCTTTGAAAGGAAATTTGCGGACACACACAAGAAGGGCTGCTCTTTTTTTTCAGGTAGACGGGGGGCCTAGTTGCCAAACAGGTTTTTCCGTGGGTGTGCTGCCCCTAGGTAGCCACACATATAGGGTGGGTTACAAAGTTCCGCACACTGAGAGAGGAGTTCTGCCACCTTAGGAGTGGGCAGAACAGTGTACTCTGAAATAGTTAGATGCCATGCTTTGCAGGAAGTCGTCATCAGGCGGGAAAGGTCCTAATAGCCCATTGGCTATTACCTCTGACATTGATCCCTTTGCCAAAGCCACCCACCTGGAACGCGGACAGAAGAGTAGCCCCAGAAAGCCCCCTCCCCCCTTGACTGCACATCACCTTCAGCATCTGACTGCATCTTCAGCATCCTGCATACCTTGCATCAGGAACACTCCGTTAAATCAATGGCCGTTCAACCATAGAGCCCAGAACTGGACTTGAGACTGCTTTGGTGATGAGGCATCTTTCCTACAACTCCTTACTGGCCCCCATGACCTCCTCCCTACCAGAGTTGGCCACCCAAAGTAGACCAGATTAGCCAAACATATTTTATAAAAGTTTTACAAAGTTTGCAAACCTTCTGCTTAAGCAGTAATTTAGGATTTACTTATAAATCTATATCACCAGAACACTCTAGTGAATTCTCTTCATTTTGGTGTCTACAAATTCATAAAAATAAGATCTATTTGTATAAATCATTGTCAGATTTCTTTCCTGTTGTGTGACTTTCTTATTTTGTTGTTTTGGTGCTGGTAAGTAATTTACACTTGTTCTTTTGTTTTGGCCTGACTGCTTGAAGCCATTGCTACCCAGGTTTGAGCCAAGGTTTAAGTGGACCCAAGTCAGTATCATGAGTGTTTTATACGTTGAGGTCGCACAACCCCATCATATAATACACCACTTTCCTCACATTCTCTCTTCTCACTACCATTCCACCAACTTCACCTGCTGGGTACCTCTCTGTCCAAATTCATATACCTAGCAGGGGCAATCTTTGTTTGTCATGTGAAACAAAATACACATCACTCTTAGGCACACAAATGTATTTATTTGATTATTTAAATTAATTTTAAACCTAACATCAGGTACCAGGCCAGATAAAGTCTGGTATCAGCTACAGTGCCACATTGTGCCTGCCCAGGAGGTACTAGGGCACATCAAAACCAACCTATCCGTTACTAAGTCATATACGAGCTGCTTATAAGTCACTATGCCACGGAATGTCTGCATGTGAGTTAGTGGGTCACATTATGCCTTCTATCAGTCACAGCATTCCTTCCTATTACTCACTGGACTACATAATTCCTGTTATAAGTCAGTAGTTCACAGAATTCCTGCCCAGTAGTTACTGGGACACTAGATGATTGTGTGTACTTTATTAGGGCACTATAGCCAACTCTTCTTTCATTCTGACTTCTTGCAAGAACTCGTACGGATTTGTATCCCCTCCCTTTCTTGTGTACCCTGTATTTGCTCCTTCTTCTGCCTGCTGACATAATACTCCCCTACTACAACCTGGATTATATTCAGTGTTTGACTATCTACAACTTGTTAATGTTTTTCCACACCATGATTTCGTTGCTTGTGCTCCTATTTTTCCAGGGATTTCTGGGGGTTTCCCACTGACCAATGGGATGCACTGTGCTATTTCTGTACAGCTTATCTTGCACCTTTTCCATTACTATTTTCCTCCCAGTGATGTTGGGTATCGCTTTCCCTTCCATTGCTGTAGTCAGTTCACTCTCTCATGTCATTCTTTGTTTTCATGATCATATTTGGTTGCCTCTTCTATTTTCATGTAACTTATTTAATCTCTTGCAACTTATCACTTCCTATGTAAAGTGCATGTAATCTATTAGGTCAGCCATACACAATTGTAGAAGCTGTCTGGTTTCCAAAAACACACTGCAGGATGATCAAGAACTTACAGGGGCTTACTGCCTGCCCAGTGCTTACCAATGGTTTGTTTTATTGTCACTAATTTCCTTGCTTCTATTTCGATGCCTTCCCTTGTACTCGGTTGTCCGTGTTGTATCTGTCCCTCCTCTGGAGTATATCCTCTTTACCATCTCTCCGATTGACTGGCTTCTATCCTTCCATTGCTCACTTTTAGGAAACAATTTTTTCTTTTTGTTTATGCGCTCTATGAGAGTGCATATGTTTTCCAACTCTCTCCTTCTTTGCTTCTCCCCTGCTAAATACCCTTGCTACTGCTATCTGTGCTGCTGGTTCCCTCATGTTGCAAGCTCTTTCTCTCATGCTTTTCCCCTTCAAACTCTCTCTCTCCCCTGTGCTTCATCTTGCTTTCTCTCATGAGCCTCTTCCCTGCCCCCGTTGCTCTCCCTTGTGTGTTGCTTTTTCCTTCCTCCACCCACTCCCAGTTGCTTCCCCCATGTGCTCCTCCATTGCCCTCACCGCTCAATGTTATATTTTGGAGGACTCGCCCTCTCAACTCTGCAAAAATGCTTTTGTGCTACTTCTTTTTTGAATTTTTTATTTACTCATCTATCTCAGAACTGCCGTACTGCACTTAACGCTTTGGTGCTTCTTGACCGCCCCTGCTGAATTAGGGCCGTGTTTCACAGCAGGTGTTAACATTCATCTTATCTACCTCTCAAAATGCCTTGGGCTCTGTTGGCTAGGGCTAGTGTGGAGCTATCCTAACCATAAAGAACAGAGAAGCTCTTTAATTCATTTGTGTGACAACCAGTCCATTTCTTGCCCCTGGACATCTGGGCGTCCATGCTACCAGAAATTATGGTCCTCTGTATTTGAGACAGCCGATTTGATATATTTTGACACTCTTGGGTGACAACCAGGCCATACCCTTCCATTTTGTAGTATCTTTTAGCACTCTGTACTTGATGGAGGCTAGTTTTGAATCTCTGTTGTTTATCTAAGCTGTTTTTGGTAAATCCATGTTACCAGTTTTGGAGCCTAAAAGCCTCAATATACAGGACTCGCCATTAACTAGTATCTGACTTTGACCACCATTAACATCCCCCTGGAGCCACAGTTCTCGCTTGAGAAGTGCTGTATTGGGTTCTGTTCAGCAAGTGCAGTAGTGGCCTGGATCTAATAACACTGGTATAGGCCTGTCACAATGAACAGAGGCCAGGATCTGCACCCAAGCTGGAGGCATGGGTGCCGTAGTATGAAATGACACCATAAAAAGAAACAAAAGACCTTTCAATATAAAGCAAAAATGTTCATCAGACACCATTATGTGCAACAGTGGAATCAGCGAACAACATAAAAATTCATGACGTGGTTACTAGGGAACCAGACAAAAATATCTAACATTACTTATCTTCCCCATTCTGCCAATACAGAAAAATTGAATATAAATAAAGGACCTTGTGGTTCTGTGAAGTTCATAGGAAAAGTGTATGGCTCGACTACCATTCTCTACAGCTAAATGATTATATTTATATATATATATATATATCACTGAATAACTATAGGTTTCATATACGTATAGTTAGATATAGTATTTAAAAACCTTGATATTCACTGAAAAAACCATAGGTTTTAGGGACAGTTATAGTTAGTTGGACATTTCACTCGTACAAAACCATAGAAATTCCCCCGTTATAGTTAGTTCAGCTAACTATAACTCGCGCCCCGCAATGCACTGCTGATGACGTCACATATTACATCACTCATGACATGGTCAGTGACATCACTGATGACATCACTGATGACATCTCAAATGACATCACTGATGACATCACTGATGACATCATCCAGTGACTGTGTGTTTCTGTAAAGTTTAAATATGTTTAATATATATAGGGAAAGGCGTATTGAAGAATGAGTGGGTGTATAAGTGTCTGAATGGATGATTTAGTACGTGAGTGACTGACTCTACAAGTGAGTGATTAAATGTATCTTACTGAATGCATGGGTTAGTGACTAAACTGTGTGAATGTCTGTATCCGTCTGTCTGTTGGTTTGTAAGCGGCTGCATGGCTTTCTGAATAGCTACATGAGTGTCTACATGGGTTATTAATTGATTGTCTGAGTATCTGTATGGGTGCCTGAGTGTTTGTGTGGGTGGGGTGTGTGTGACTCTGTGCATAGATGTGTGAGTTGGTGATTCACTGGGTGCATGGTTTCAAGAGTGCATCTGTGATGGACTGTATGGGTGGGTGAGTGTGTGTATGGGTGTGTTAGTGATTGAATGTATATCTCAGTGGTACATGTGTGAGTAACTACATATGTGAAAGGCAGTATATATGTGTGTTGGAGTATATACATGGCTATAAGTGAGAGTGTGTGATTGTGAGAGTGGCTGTATGGATGAGTGTGTACTTGTATCAGTGATTGTATAAGAGCGTAAGAATGTGCTAGTATTTGTATGAGTAAGTGAGCTGGTGTGTGTATAACTGTATAGGTGAGTAAATGGGTGTGTGATTAAGTTTTTGCATGACTGACTAGGTGTGTGAGTACCTCTATGGATGAGTGGCGGTGTGTGAGTGTTTATATAGGTGTATGAGTGCATATGATAGTCCTGTACTGAGTGACTAAGTATGAGTGACTGTACAGGTGAGTGAGTGGATGTGTGTGTAGACCTAAGAATCAGTGAGTGGGTATGTAGTTTTTGGTGTTGGAGTGTCTATGGTTTTGAGAATGGCAGTCTGTAATTTAGAGTGGGTGTATCAAAAGTTATATTAGGGTGTGAGAAGATGCATGAAATTATCACATGGATGATGTCATCAGTGATGTCATTTGAGATGTCATCAGTGATGTCATCAGTGATGTCACTGACCATGTCATGAGTGATGTAATATGTGACGTCATCAGCAGTGCATTGCGGGGCGCGAGTTATAGTTAGCTGAACTAACTATAACGGGGGAATTTCTATGGTTTTGTACGAGTGAAATGTCCAACTAACTATAACTGTCCCTAAAACCTATGGTTTTTTCAGTGAATTTCAAAGGTTTTTAAATGCTAATTTCTAACTATAACGTGTCTGAAACCTATGGCTTTTTCAGTGAATTTCAAAGGTTTTTAAATGCTAATTTCTAACTATAACGTGCCTGAAACCTATGATTTTTTAAGTGAATTTCAAAGTTTTTTTAAATGCTAGTTTCTAACTATGCCTACAGAGGTAGGACATGTGAAGAAAGAAGAAAAAACGCACAGAAAGAAGCAAAAGATGTGCAGAAAGAACCAACAGAGGAGCAGAAAGAGGCCTTGTTGCAAAATCATCCTGTGCCCACAACTTTTTCAGACGGGTACTGGTGGTAACTGACTCTGACTAACCAGAGCCAGTGCTATGCTAAAAGACACTTAGAATACAGTGAAAACACCTACATACACTAGGGAACACTATGCGTTGGGGTACCCCTGTGATTAGCATGACCTCCTCTGCAAGTCCCTAGTACATAATAGGGCAGGGGATTAAAACTACCTCTTAAAACGCGCTACAGGGCGCGTTTGCACAGTGGTGAAGGGAGTGGGGCCTGAGGTGACATGTGTGCAAACGCACCCCGTGGCGCGTTTTAAGTTGCGGGATTAAGTACCCTTGAATTCTGAGGGTCCCTGGGGCCCAACTAGCCTCCCAGGTACCTACAGTTAGGACCACAGAGCTGAGTTGCAGAGAGGCGTTCCGAGGCCACGCACCTTTTTCACCACTCTGCAACGCAACTCAGTTGTGCTTACTGAAGGTACCTGGTGGGCTAGTTGGCCCCCAGGGTCCCTCAGGATTCAAAGGGAATTAATTCCCCAACTCAAAACGCACCACAGGGCGTGTTTGCGCACATGTCACCTGAGGCCCCGCCCCTCCCTTCACCACTGTGCAAACGCGCCCCGTGGTGCGTTTTAAGTTGGGGGATTAGGTCACCTTGAATCCTGAGGGTCCCTGGGGCCCAACTAGCCCACTAGGTACTTCCAGTAAGCACCACAGGCCTGCGTTGCAATGCCTGTAACAAATTGTGCAGTTGTGTTTAGGTAGTGAAGAGGGTCGTGCTGGGGGTAGTGTTTTAGGGTTTAGGGTAGTGCAGTGGTGTTTGTGTAGTGTAGGGGGTCATGCTGGGGGTAGATTTAGGGTTTAGGGTAGTGCAGTGGTGTTTGGGTAGTGTAGGGAGTCGTGCTGGGGGAGTGATTTAGGGTTTAGGGTAGTGCAGTGGTGTTTGGGTAGTGTAGGGGCCGTGCTGGGGGTAGTGTTTTAGGGTTTAGGGTAGTGCAGTGGTGTTTGGGTAGTGTAGGGGGTCGTGCTGGGGGTAGTGATTTAGGGTAGTGCAGTGGTGTTTGGGTAGTGTAGGGGTACTGCTGGGGGTAGTGTTTTAGGGTTTAGGTTAGTGCAGTAGTGTTTTGGTAGTGTAGGGGTACTGCTGGGGGTATTGTTTTAGGGTTTAGGGTAGTGCAGTGGTGTTTGTGTAGTGTAGGGGTAGTGTTTTAGGGTTTAGGGTAGTGCAGTGGTGTTTGTGTAGTGTAGGAGGTCGTGTTTTAGGGTTTAGGGTAGTGCAGTGGTCTTTGGGTAGTGTAGGGAGTCGTGCGGGGGTAGTGTTTTAGGGTTTAGGGTAGTGTAGGGGGTCATGCGGGGGGTAGTGTTTTAGGGATTAGGGCAGTGCAGTGGTGTTTGGGTAGTGTAGGGGGTCATGCTGGGGGGAGTGTTTTAGGGTTTAGGGCAGTGCAGTGGTCTTCGGGTAGTGTAGGGGGTCGTGCTGGGGGAGTGTTTTAGGGTTTAGGGCAGTGCAGTGGTGTTCGGGTAGTGTAGGGGGTCGTGCTGGGGGTAGTATTTTAGGGTTTAGGGCAGTGCAGTGGTGTTCGGGTAGTGTAGGGGGTCGTGCTGGGGGTAGTGTTCTAGGGTTTAGGGCAGTGCAGTGGTGTTTGGGCAGTGTAGGGGGTAATGCTGGGGGTGGTGTTTTAGGGTTTAGGGCAGTGCAGTGGTGTTCGGGCAGTGTAGGGGGTCGTGCTGGGGGTGGCGTTTCAGGGTTTAGGGCAGTGCAGTGGTGTTCGGGCAGTGTAGGGGTGGTGTTTCAGGGTTTAGGGCAGTGCAGTGGTGTTCGGGCAGTGTAGGGGGTCGTGCAGGGGGTGGTGTTTCAGGGTTTAGGGCAGTGGTGTTCGGGCAGTGTAGGGGGTCGTGCTGGGGGTGGTGTTTCAGGGTTTAGGGCAGTGCAGTGGTGTTCGGGCAGTGTAGGGGGTGCTGCAGGGGTGGTGTTTCAGGGTTTAGGGCAGTGCAGTGGTGTTCGGGCAGTGTAGGGGGTCATGCAGGGGGTGGTGTTTCAGGGTTTAGGGCAGTGCAGTGGTGTTCGGGCAGTGTAGGGGGTCGTGCTGGGGCTGGTGTTTCAGGGTTTAGGGCAGTACAGTGGTGTTCGGGCAGTGTAGGGGGTCGTGCTGGGGCTGGTGTTTCAGGGTTTAGGGCAGTGCAGTGGTGTTCGGGCAGTGTAGGGGGTTGTGCTGGGGCTGGTGTTTCAGGGTTTAGGGCAGTGCAGTGGTGTTCGGGCAGTGTAGGTGGTCGTGCTGGGGCTGGTGTTTCAGGGTTTAGGGCAGTGTAGTGGTGTTCGGGCAGTGTAGGGGGTCATGCTGGGGCTGGTGGTTCAGGGTTTAGGGCAGTGAAGTGGTGTTCAGGCAGTGTAGGGGGTCTTGCTGGGGCTGGTGTTTCAGAGTCTAGGGCAGTGCAGTGGTGTTCGGGCAGTGTAGGGGGTCTTGCTGGGGCTGGTGTTTCAGGGTTTAGGGCAGTGCAGTGGTGTTCGGGCAGTGTAGGGGGTCGTGCTGGGGGTGGTGTTTCAGGGTTTAGGGCAGTGCAGTGGTGTTTGGGCAGTGAAGGGGGTCGTGCTGGGGCTAGTGTTTCAGGATTCAGGGCAGAGCAATGGTGTTCAGGCAGTGTAGGGGTTTTGTTGGAGGTGGTGTTTCAGGGTTTAGGGCAGTGCAGTGGTGTTCGTGCAGTGTAGGGGTGGTGTTTCAGGGTTTAGGGCAGTGGTGTTCAGGCAGTGTAGGGGGTCTTGCTGGGGTTGATGTTTCAGGGTTTAGGGCAGTGCAGTGGTGTTCGGGCAGTGTAGGGGGTCGTGCTGGGGGTGGTGTTTCAGGGTTTAGGGCAGTGCAGTGGTGTTCCGGCAGTGTAGGAGGTCGTGCAGGGGGTGGTGTTTCAGGGTTTAGGGCAGTGCAGTGGTGTTCGGGCAGTGTAGGGGGTCATGCTGGGGGTGGTGTTTCAGGGTTTAGGGCAGTGCAGTGGTGTTCGGGCAGTGTAGGGTGTCGTGCTGAGGGGTGGTGTTTCAGGGTTTAGGGCAGTGCAGTGGTGTTCGGGCAGTGTAGGGGGTCGTGCAGGGGGTGGTGTTTCAGGGTTTAGGGCAGTGCAGTGGTGTTCGGGCAGTGTAGGTGGTCGTGCTGGGGGTGGTGTTTCAGGGTTTAGGGCAGTGCAGTGGTGTTCGGCCAGTGTAGGTGGTCTTGCTGGGGGTGGTGTTTCAGGCTTTAGGGTGCAGTGGTGTTCGGGCAGTGTAGGGGGTCTTGCTGGGGCTGGTGTTTCAGGGTTTAGGGCAGTGCAGTGGTGTTCGGGCAGTGTAGGGGGTCTTGCTGGGGCTGGTGTTTCAGGGTTTAGGGCAGTGCAGTGGTGTTCGGGCAGTGTAGGGGGTCGTGCTGGGGCTGGTGTTTGAGGGTTTAGGGTAGTGCAGTGGTGTTCGGGCAGTGTAGGGGGTCGTGCTGGGGCAGGTGTTTCTGGGTTTAGGGCAGTGCAGTGGTGTTCGGGCAGTGTAGGCGGTCGTGCTGGGGCTGGTGTTTCAGGGTTTAGGGCAGTGCAGTGGTGTTCGGGCAGTGTACGGGGTTGTGCTGGGGCAGGTGTTTCTGGGTTTAGGGCAGTTCAGTGGTGTTCGGGCAGTGTAGGGGGTCGTGCTGGGGGTGGTGTTTCCTGGTTTAGGGCAGTGCAGTGGTGTTCGGGCAGTGTAGGGGGTCGTGCTGGGGGTGGTGTTTCAGGGTTTAGGGCAGTGCAGTGGTGTTCGGGCAGTGTAGGGGGTCATGCTGGGGGTGGTGTTTCAGGGTTTAGGGCAGTGCAGTGGTGTACGGGCGAGTGTAGGGGGTCTTGCTGGGGGTGGTGTTTCAGGGTTTAGGGCAGTGGTGTTCGGGCAGTGTAGGGGGTCTTGCTGGGGGTAGTGTTTCGGGGTTTAGGGCAGTGCAGTGGTGTTCGTGCAGTGTAGGGGTCATGCTGGGGGTTGGTGTTTCAGGGTTTAGGGCAGTGCAGTAGTGTTCGGGCAGTGTAGGGGATCGTGCAGGGGGTGGTGTTTCAGGGTTTAGGGCAGTGCAGTGGTGTTCGGGCAGTGTAGGGGGTCATGCTGGGGGAGGTGTTTCAGGGTTTAGGGCAGTGCAGTGGTGTTCGGGCAGTGTAGGGGGTCGTGCAGGGGGTGGTGTTTCAGGGTTTAGGGCAGTGCAGTGGTGTTCGGGCAGTGTAGGGGTCGTGCTGGGGCTGGTGTTTCAGGGTTTAGGGCAGTGCAGTGGTGTTCGGGCAGTGTAGGGGGTCGTGCTGGGGGTGGTGTTTCAGGGTTTAGGGCAGTGCAGTGGTGTTCGGGCACTGTAGGGGGTCGTGCTGGGGGTAGTGTTTCAGGGTTTAGGGCAGTGCAGTGGTGTTCGTGCAGTGTAGGGGGTCGTGCTGGGGATGGTGTTTCAGGGTTTAGGGCAGTGCAGTAGTGTTCGGGCAGTGTAGGGGGTCGTGCAGGGGTGGTGTTTCAGGGTTTAGGGTAGTGCAGTCGTGTTCGGGCAGTGTAGGGGGTCGTGCTGGGGGTGGTGTTTCAGGGTTTAGGGCAGTGCAGTGGTGTTCGGGCAGTGTAGGGGGTCGTGCTGGGGGTGGTGTTTCAGGGTTTAGAGTGCAGTGGTGTTCGGGCAGTGTAGGGGGTCTTGCTGGGGGTGATGTTTCAGGGTTTAGGGCAGTGCAGTGGTGTTCGGGCAGTGTAGGAGGTCTTGCTGGGGGTAGTGTTTCAGGGTTTAGGGCAGTGCAGTGGTGTTCGGGCAGTGTAGGGGTCATGCTGGGGGTGGTGTTTCAGGGTTTAGGGCAGTGCAGTGGTGTTCGGGCAGTGTAGGGGGTCGTGAAGGGGGTAGTGTTTCAGGGTTTAGGGCAGTGTAGTGGTGTTTGGGCAGTGTAGGGGGTCGTGCTAGGGTATGTGTTTCAGGGTTTAGGGCAGTGCAGTGGTGTTCGGGCAGTGTAGGGGGTCGTGCAGGGGCTGGTGTTTCAGGGTTTAGGGCAGTGCAGTGGTGTTCGGGCAGTGTAGGGTGTCATGCTGGGGGTAGTGTTTTAGGGTTTAGGGTAGTGCAGTGGTGCTTGTGTAGTGTAGGGGGTCGTGCTGGGGGTAGTGTTTTAGGGTTTAGGGTAGTGCAGTGGTGTTTGTGTAGTGTAGGGGGTCATGTTTTAGGGTAGTGCAGTGGTGTTTGGGTAGTGTAGGGGGTCGTGCTGGGGGTAGTGTTTTAGGATTTAGGTTAGTGCAGTGGTGTTTGGGTGGTGTAGGGGTCATGCTGGGGGTAGTGTTTTAGGGTTTAAGGTAGTGCAGTGGTGTTTGTGTAGTGTAGGGGGTCGTGCTGGGGGCAGTGTTTTAGGGTTTAGGGTAGTGCAGTGGTGCTTGTGTAGTGTAGGGGGTCGTGCTGGGGGTAGTGTTTTAGGGTTTAGGGTAGTGCAGTGGTGTTTGTGTAGTGTAGGGGGTCATGTTTTAGGGTAGTGCAGTGGTGTTTGGGTAGTGTAGGGGGTCGTGCTGGGGGTAGTGTTTTAGGATTTAGGTTAGTGCAGTGGTGTTGGGGTAGTGTTTTAGGGTTTAGGGTAGTGCAGTGGTGTTTGTGTAGTGTAGGGGGTCATGCTGGGGGTAGTGTTTTAGGGTTTAGGATAGTGCAGTGGTGCTTGTGCCGTGTAGGGGTCGTGCTGGGGTAGTGTTTTAGGGTTTAGGGTAGTGCAGTGGTGTTTTTGTAGTGTAGGGGGGTCATGTTTTAAGATATAACGCTCCAATACCTGACCAGTCTGCACTACATAAAACTGCAAAAAAACTAAAAATAAAAAGTGTTTTGCACACTTTTGTCATTGGGCTATATGTGGGCTACATCTGGGTAATCTTTGTGCTGCATTTGGGCTCTTTTTTCACTGGTGGCCATCTTGGAAGACTTCTTTGTTATGAAGTTTCCTAATTTCCTCATTTACTGCAGTCTCCTCAGTAGGAAATGCTTTCAGTTTTTTACTTTGATTCCATCAGAAGGCATTCAGATGTGTCACACATTTGCCATAAATTCAGAATGTTATTACTCTAGTTGTTCATTAGATCACTGTAGTAAAGCTACTGCTCACCAAGGAGTTAACTGGAAGTCTACTGCTGGTATTGAAAGTGATTGTTTCAGTCTGCATGTCAGAATTTTATAATGAAATAGAAGAGGATTTGAGATCTCACTTAAAACATGCACTAAATTTTCTTTTTGCAGCACTAACCATAATTTCTATGGCAAAATGACCCCCTCATTTTGTTCCTTTTTAAATTAAATGTTTTAAGTGTTACCAGTTTATTCCAATCAAGATGGCTTCAGGTGTGCCATACTTTTGTCATAAGTAAGACTGTTAGCGCTCTAGTTGTTCTTTAGAACACGCTGGGAAGCTGCAGTAGAACACAAAGGCATCAACTGACAGGCTGCTCCTGTTGAAATATAACAGGAAGATATTTGAGATCACACTTGAAACATGTCCTAATTTTTCTTTCTACAGCACTAACCATAATTTCTATGACAAAATGAACCCCATCATTTTGTTCCTTTTTAAATTAAATGTTTTAAGTGTTACCAGTTTATTCCAATCAAGATGGCTTCAGGTGTGCCATACTTTTGTCATAAGTAAGACTGTTAGCGCTCTAGTTGTTCTTTAGAACACTCTGGGAAGCTGCAGTAGAACACAAAGGCATCAACTGACAGGCTGCTCCTGTTGAAATATAACAGGAAGATATTTGAGATCACACTTGAAACATGTCCTAATTTTTCTTTCCAGAGCACTAACCATAATTTCTATGACAAGATGAACCCCATCATTTTGTTCCTTTTTAAATTAAATGTTTTAAGTGTTACCAGTTTATTCCAATCAAGATGGCTTCAGGTGTGCCATACTTTTGTCATAAGTAAGGCTGTTAGCACTCTAGTTGTTCTTTAGAACACTCTGGGAAGCTGCAGTAGAACACAAAGGAATCAACTGACAGTCTCTGCCCTTGTTGGATGTACATGTTTTACTGAGAATGTCAGACTTCATTCTCACATGACTGAGAAAGATAATGTGAATTTACAGAAAATATGCTCTCATTTTAGCTTCTGGGGCACCTTCCAAAACTGTATGGGATACATGATTCATGATATCCCAGCAGAAGGTTTTTCACAGGGTAAAATCACCTTAGAACACACCACAATTCCTGAAATTAGTATGGTACCATCAACAAATGAATTCTAATGTAACTAAAGTCTGTTATCACCCTTTATAGTTCTCCTTTTGGTAACCCTCAAAATCTTCGATTCACTACAATGCATTTCAATGGGGTACTATCATTTATATTGGTCCCAAGATGGCTGCCAGCAATTCCAGGATGAAGTGCTGACAGCCAATCAGATCTCACGATGACATGTGTGGTTAGGCTCAGCCCAGATATATATGTGTTTTTACTTTTGATTTTCTCAGCAACTACTGAACGGATTTACACCATTTAACAAAAAGGGTTCTTTTTGAACCAAGAACTACCTCTTTGCCAAATTTGGTGTAATTCCGTTCAGCAGTTCGGGCTGTAGCCTTGCATAAAGTTTCCTATGGGAAATTGATTTTTTGACTCTTATTTTTTAATTTCTCCGCAACTACTGAACGGATTTACACCATTTAACAAAAAGGGTTCTTTCTGAACCAAGAACTACATCTTTGCCAAATTTGGTGTAATTCCGTTCAGCAGTTCGGGCTGTAGCCGTGTCTAAAGTTTCCTATGGGAAAATAAATGGGGAAAACACGTTTTGGGACCCCCCTTTTTCTCGGCCCCCGCTTGACGAATCACCCTGAGACTTTCAGGGTAGGAGCGGACCGGAGCGGGCCATAAAGTTTGAAAATTTCGCGAAGATTCGTCAACCTGACGCAAGAGTTATTTCAAATAGAATGTCGCAGATTTCCTATGGAAAATAGGTCCTAACTATAACTATCTACTGGCGACCGCCAGTAGATAATATATATATATATATATATATATATATATAAGCTTTATTTCGACAACTTGTGTCATAAAAGCTAAAAAACGCACAGCTTAAGAAACACTTAAGAACATAGGAGTGAGTGGTTCGTGCAACACATGTCACTATGGGCGTACAAATTCTTCATTACGCTGGAACAAGATTACTACAGCGTACTGACTGTAAGATGATAACAAATCTAGTCCAGCTTACAATAGCCTACGCAGCTTATTGCAGCACACATAGAAGTTGCAAAACAGCATTTTTTTTAAATGATTGTTTATGTGCAGGAAAATATCAGTCAAAGACATTTGGCCATTTCCTTAAAAAAAAGCCTGTTTGAAAAAGTGTCTGTAGTACGTGTAATGGCACAAAATGCTTCTGAAGATAAAGATGTGAGATGAAGTCAGTTGTGATTTTATGCTGAGGTTTTGGAGCCACAGATGAAGTTTTCAAATATCCAAATTTGATCATTTAAGGTTTTAAGCTGAGCACAGATAGGGCAAATAAGGCCATATTCTTGAGCATCAGAATGAACTGCTAGCTACCAAAAGATTGTAGTACTAAATCCAAACTAGTCTTAACTCTTGTATGCCTGGAAATTGATCTGGAATGTTGTATTCTTCTTGACAGTTCTGTGACTAGCTAATCATTTAGAGGGCAAAGCATGGAAAAATTATGCCTACCTTATTGTGAGAGTGTCATCTCAATTCATCCTCTTCACAGATGTTCACTTTTGTCAGTCACTTCATAGCTCACATCGATTGACTTCACTCACGTCCCACCTTCTGGATTACAAAATGTTTTCATCTCATGCTGAAAGTCATGATTTCTAGCAGCCCCCCACCTGCCGACCATTTTCAAGGGAGTCCTGGCCATCGGTTCTTCTGCAGAACTGGCCTAAATTAATCTCAACTCAATATCTTACCTGGGAATATTTTGCAAGACCTCAAAGTCTCCTGCATTATACTTTTAGCTCATAAATAAGGCCTTATAGTCAATAAAGTAATATTAGACCCATCACCAAGATGTGCATTTTGATAAAGGTAATTGAAAGAGTGGCCATTCTACAGCTGATGAATTTTATTGAAAACACCACCCTCCACACCCAGAATGATAGTGGGGATGGGATGGATCAATGGACTCTTGCAACCAATGCAGAAATCTGTGTTTGACCTCCTGGTTCGATCCTGTATGTTCTTTCTGAGGTTGAGAAAAGGAGTCCCCTTTATTCGGGTAACAATCCGCATTTATTGTTCAGCTCAAAGCTATCCCATGGGGTGAACATGCTGTTTACAAATACAGATAATATGTTATTTTATGGCAAGAGAGTCAGCTTCTATCCATGCCACAGAGCAGAATCTTTTCTCTTTGCTATCTGAAATGGCAGATGGAAAAAATTAGTCTCTACTCATTCTTTTAGACCTGTAACCCACCTTCGATCCACTACATGACTCCAGTCTCCTGTCCAAGGGCTCCTACATAAGAAGACAGTGCAGGGCATTCAGTATAATAAGTTTATCTTCCTACGTATATTTGCTTGCCATTATCTTTCTGGGATTCCATATGGCTCCACCATGTTTTGTTATGTTCAATACATCATTTATCTACATATCTATTTGATTCCATCCTATGGCCTTATTTGGAACTACTCTTAACAAAGGGGGAGATGAGGGGCTCTTAAAGGTCCAGTATTCGAGCCCCAAAGAATACAAATAGGAAAAGGAGTATGCAGTTTCTGTGGGGGAAGGAGGAGGGGGAGGCTGGGTTGGTCAACATCCCTACCCTAAAGTGGAAACAGGGTGTCTCCCAAATTGGGAAGTGGGGCCCTCACACACCCGGTTGGGTGTCATGCTTCATCATAGGGCCTGCTCCACGTCAGGCCGGCATTGCAATGCCTGATGGGCACCCTATGAGGGGCTCTTTGGCGGAGATCTTTTTCCCAAGCCATTAGGTGAAGTGCGGGTGTGGGGCCTCGTGGTGTAGGTGTGGGAAAAGTGCATCGTGATGTGGTGTATGGAAGGCTAAAATGAGACACAGTGGTGCTCCAAAACCAATTTATTCTCAGAGCCCACTGGGCTCAATTAAAAACATGGTAAGTGTCACCGCTGATGTAATGGTCAGAGGTGGTTAAGTGTGAATGGTCAACATGTTTCTCGCCTGAAGTGTAGGAAATCACATGGTGATTCGTCAGGACCGGGGATACTACACTATTTACACAGTGGTTGGTTACTCAGAGGTGAACCAAGCACTCTAAAACCTAGCAATGAGGTACCTTTTCGATATATTTAGAATTGACCAACCTATATAAATAAAAGTTACAAAACAAAAAAACAAAACTCATAAGTAAAACATACATGATGGACAAGGCAGCCTCCAAAGTAAAAGCATGGTACACTCACATGCATGGGTGGTTAGCGCAACATAAAAGGTGTTTGGCCAGGAAACACGAAGCAAAACATGTGACAAAGTGACAAACACAAGGTCACTGAGGTGCGGGTGGTGGTAACCAACCACCGTTAAGTACTGGTCAGCAACGCACTCGACTTGGGTATTGATCTGGATCCCTCGGCTAGCAGGCAGAGGAATGCACGATGCAAAAAGTTAACGTCCTGCTGGTTTGAAGTCAAACAAGGAGATGTAGCCAAGTATAGAAAAACAGTGGTAAAAGGTAAAGCATGGCGTATGCCGTGCAGGCATAGAGTCAATCCCCTCAAGGGGTAAATGTACTTACAGTTCTCTCAGAGAACGGTGACAAGAACCTACCCCTCGCTCCGCCAGGTCGGAAGAGTGAGGGGTTGTGTATGGAGCCGAATTAAGTATGTGGGGATAGGCTCAGCCCACCGCGAGACCCGGAAGCAGTCAGGGCGTGCGTGCAGGAATGCTCGTATGTGCTAGAGAGCGACCGGTTCGCGTGTGGGAAGGGCAGTGGCCATGTTAAATGAGGGCGATGGGGAGGTGCACGGACGTAGGAGTCCGTACCGCTGTGGCTCAAAGAGATAAACTAGAGCCTGTAGTGTGGAAGATGCCGCTATTGCTCAACATCTAAGCCCATTGCTAAAAAAAAAATGTTCATGTCGGGAAATACCTTCATGTGAGTATATGGGAGTACAAACGGGCTACAGAGTCCGTATCGCTGAAATTATTAACTTGAGCCTGGGTTACTGAATGTCATAAGGATATCTATGTGGTGTGTGGCTAGGCCAAAGGATGTCAGAGTAACCATGGGGGAGGAGAACCTATCTATTGACTTCACTCCAGGGGATGTCCTATTTGAGTCAGTTTCTGTCGCAGGACAGGAGGAAGAGTCAACGTTGTTCCTTCCTGAAGAGTGCTTGCTTGCTCAGATTAGGGTGTGCCTCAATGATGGTCCACCGCAGACTCTCTGGGGGGTGATCTTTCGCTGAAAAATGTTGACAGAGTTTAGTCCGTAATCGATGGCAGCGAATGTTGCTACGGTGTTCCATTATCCTGACCTTTGCTGCTCTCGTGGTCATCCCAACATAACGTACGATGCAGGGGCAGGTGATGGTGTAAATGCAGTTGGTGGGATTACAATTAGTGTGTTTCTTTTAAACCCATTTAATGTGGATGTAAATGGGATTTCCCTCGATGTCTCTGTGAGGGGGCACACGGAGCATGACCCACAGGGGTGGTGGCCTGTAACAGGAGCGAGACCCCACAAGGAAGACTGGTTATCACAGTTGTTGCAGGTGTCAGGTGGTGGCCAAGTGTGGACAAGAAGGTCTTTGAGATTACTCGTGCGTTTAAACGCAAACCTGGGAGGTGGAAATGTAAGATCACCTGTCTGTAAGATACCTCAATGTTTCTTGACTATTCTCTTGATTCTGTTAGAATGTGGGGTAAATGTAGTCATACAAGTCAGGACTTCCTCGCTGTTCTTGGGATTCTGTTCGAGTAGGACTTCCCTATTATTATTGCGGGCCCATTTCCTGGCTGTGTTGATGTTATGTGCAAGGTAGTCTCGTTGTCTAAGGTTATGTGTAAGTTGTCCTGCCATCTCATCATATTCTTGGACAGTACTGCAGTTTTGTCTGAGTCGCAGGAACTGTCCAAAAAGGAGGTTGTCCCTCAAAGCCTTGGGGTGGTGGCTGCCGTAAAGTAACAAACTGTTACAGTCTGTGGGTTTTTTGTGAATCGTCGTGTGTAGTCTGCCCTCCATCAAAGTTATTTTGAGGTCCAGGTAAGGGATGTGTGTGTTAGAGATGGTACTAGTGCTCATTGCTCTCACCACAACTGTTCAACATATACATGGAACCCCTCACCACCATACTTAAAAAGGCGAATATCCCCTTCCACCTATACGCCGATGACACCCAGATCTATCTGGAAACTTCCTCCCCAGACGACATCCTCAGACTAAACAACACCCTAAAAGAAATTCAACACTGGCTGTCCCTAAATCACCTTAAACTTAACCAGGACAAAACGGAGATCCTCCTCATCTCCAACAAAGAAGAGAACCCACAAATCGCAGAATGGCTTAAAGCTATGGATGCTCTAAACGGCAATCTCACCCTGGCTAACTCCGTAAAATCCCTAGGAATCACCCTAGACCCTAAACTGGACATGACCAACCACATCAAAAACTCTGCAAAGACTGCCTTCCTCAACCTAAAGCTTCTCTACAAAATTAAACCATTCATCCCTACTAAAGGCCTCAAACAAGCCACCCAATCACTGGTGCTATCCAGACTCGACTATGGCAACGCAACCTTAACCGGCACCACAAAATCCCACCTGGCTCCCCTCAAAACAACCCTCAACGCAGCAGCCAGAATGTTCACCGGAATCAGAAAATACGACCACATTTCACCAGCACTAAGAGAACTAAAATGGCTCCCAGTCGAACATCGAGCTAACTTCAGAACGGCCTGCCTCACGCATAAAGCCCTTCACACTGGAAAACCGGACTATCTGGCCGCTAAACTCAAGAGGGCCGGGCAGACAAGAAACCTCAGGAGTTCGAACTCCCTCCTTCTCATCCCCTTGAGAACACGCAAACACAAAACTGCCGCGAGGTCATTTGCTGGAAACGAGCCAAAAATCTGGAACTCCATCCCAGCGGATATCAGAACTATCCCGTCCTTTACAAAATTCAAAAAACACCTAAAAGCCCTCCTCCTCAACCGCTCCCTCCCGAATGGATAGCTGCGGCCTGCACGCTATCCCTGACGCCGATGCTCTCTGACTCTACATCGCTCAGATCCACCTCAACCCGCTTCAAGACAAGTGTGCAAATAATTAAGCTGCCTCAAGACCTCAGACTACCTCAATAAAGCATTCAACGAGGCTACCTCAGGACTCAACCACTACCTCAAGAAGCCTCAGCACTCTTGGACTGCCGAACTTTATGTTTTTAAGACTGCTCTACTATGTAACTATTATGAAACACTGTTGTAAAGCGCTCCGATACCCCCGGGTCAGGTCAGCGCTATATAAAACTCCATAAATAAATAAATAAATAAAAACTAGTGAAACATAAGTATGGGTTGAGAGTATTGACCCACCCGTAGAACTCATCATATGTTGGTCTATCTCCTTTCCAGAGTACCAGGATATCATCAGGGTACCTGCGCCATAACAGTATGTTGCTAGAGTAAAGGTTGGAATTGTCAAAAATGCATCTAGCCTCAAAAGCTGCCATATACAGACATGCCAGGCTCGGGGCAAAGGTACTCCAAATAGATGTACCCTGGGTCTGTTGAAATAGTTGTTGTTTAAACTGGAAAAAGTTCTCAGTTAGAGCCAGGGTGCCGCATTCCATGATGAAATTAATCGGTGTGAGGGAGGTCCAGTCTTCTGCTCGAAGTGCTGCCTCTACAACCTCCAAGGTAGCTGCCTTGGGGATGTTGGTATAGAGGGCATCCACATCGAGTGTTACTAGTAACTAAATCTCAGGGGTAGTGTCAAGGGTATTTATGAGGGGCAGTACGTCCCTGGTGTCCTGTATTAAGGAGGGTGTCTTCTGGACGACTGGTTGGAGGAAATGGTTGCAGAACTGGGATAGTGGTTCAAGTAGTGAGTCTATCCCGGAAACAATGGGACGCCCTGGTGGGGGGATTTGGTTCTTATGGATCTTGGGGAGGATGTAAAAGTAACGAATCCTCGGATCCTTTTTGACTAAAAAGTCAGCCTCCTTTTGGCTAATCCATCCCTCCGTCTCGGCAGTGAGTACCATCGAAGTAATGCAGGTCGCCAGGACATCCATGGGGTCCTGATCAATGGGGGTGTAGTACCGGCGATTTGCCAATTGTCGATGGCATTCTGTGTCATATTCATCGGTAGATAATATCACGATGGTACCTCCCTTATCTGCTGGCCTGATAGTTATAGAAGGGTCATTGGTGAGAGTGGAAATGGCCGCAGTCTCATCAGAAGAAAGGTTGTGGAAATGTTGTGTTCTGTCGCTCTTGGCTGCTTCCTTAAGA
Source organism: Calotriton arnoldi (assembly GCA_963921515.1). NCBI lineage: Eukaryota > Metazoa > Chordata > Amphibia > Caudata > Salamandridae > Calotriton > Calotriton arnoldi. The sequence continues at coordinate 182,047 of CAWUFW010017955.1, forward strand.
ACTGCCAGTTCAAAAGTAAGAATCTCTTGTGGGACCTGGTTGGCATGGAGGGTGAACCATGATGGGTTATGCAGACCTGAGTCATCATGTGGTTGTTCAGGATTGCCTTGGAAGTATGCCTTCAGGCGTATCTTCCTGAAGAAGTTGTGAAGTTCACAGGATTCACGAAAGCCATCCTGTTTTGAAGTGGGGACGAATCCCAGGCCCTTTTTGAGGACCTTCGTCTCCATGTCAGTCAGGGGTCTCTGGGATAGGTTCACTAGGTTACTTGGAACTATGCAAACAATGAACAGATCATTTTGGAAGTAGGACATTCAACCAACTCACTCACCAGCTGATAAGAAACTTGCCTTCTCGCATCTGACAAGTAAATGATGAAGAACTATATGGAACTGAATGGGAGTGAGACTTAAATCTAAACTTATGGCAGTTGCATTAGACACTACATGTTATGTTAGAAGTTTTTATAAAGCGCTTGTATGCCCCCAGGGGCATCCTGGCACTAGCTGAGAGGAGAAAGAATAAAACAGCAGGGTTCTAAGCCGTAGAGGCTCTTAGCACGAAACCTCTACCACCCCAGTTGGCAAGTTTAAATCTGGGGACTGAGACCAGTCAAGTCCCTTGTTCCATGGTTGCATCCCACCTAAGGTTCTCACGCACTATCACCGTTTGTTACATAGGACACTCTCCAGCCCATCCTAATCAGACTCCAGCATACAATTTGATCTGACAAGGCAACAGTACTATGACATCAAATCAGAGTCAGCTGAACACTAAAGAAAAAAACAAATAATATAGCCTTATATTACATATGTTTGTGTGTGTGTGCTTGTGGATACCAATTTTATAGACATTGATACATTTTTGTTGGAAAAATAACTTTGCAGAAAAATATCCAGTAGCTCACAGAAAGGGGTGTGTTCCCTGAGATTTAATTTTTCAGAAGTCGAACATGGAATAGAAGTAACATCATTGCTCAGGACTCTGGGCGGCCAATATTTCACTGGATGCAGGGGGAAGATAAAACATTTTATGAAAAAATGTATGAAAATGAAGGGCCAGTTCTGACTCTCTACCCTATCCTTGAGTCACAGTATTAGAGAGAATGCACAATGCTGTTATTTTTCAGAGTTACCATATAATAATACAAGAGTTCCTAACTAGCCAATAGTTCCTTACTCAAAAAAGGGCAGTGTCATGAAGGGATCTCCTTCGGGGATATTGGAAGGAAAATCCATTCTTGGGTGGTGAAGTGATTAAACTAGAAAGAGTGAATGTCATGGGAGAGCAGAGTTATAAATATGAATAAGACAAAGGGTGAAGCAAGATATATCTGGATACATACCCATTGGCTCTCTTTCTATTACAGGTGAATGGCATTGCTACAGGCCTGCCTGTGGTCTTAGGTGGAGGCAGGCTGAGGGCCTACCAGAGTGGGATGAGTGTGGCTCTGGTCACAGACTTCGACCTCAGACTCTTTTATGATTGGGACTCGAATCTGTACATCAGCCTCTCCAGTAGTTATTATGGTGCAGTCTGCGGTCTCTGTGGAAACTTCAATGGCCAGACAGAAGATGAAATGACAACTCCGAGTGGCAGCCTTGCCACCTCCATCCTAGACTGGACTCGCAGTTGGAAGGCACCTGATGCTGATCCCTTTTGCTCGGACTATTGCGCAGACCCAGGAAACTGTCCAACCTTCGATGGGAGCAGTACGGGGCCATATGGAGGTTTTCAGTACTGTGGCATAATCATTCAAATAGGGAATGGACCGTTCAGAGACTGCCATGCCACAGTCCTCCCTGATGACTTCTTTAAAAGTTGCATGTATGATGTCGTCATGAATGGGGGAGCAACGCAGTTCCTATGCAAAGCTCTTCAAACCTATGCAGCCACTTGCCGGAAGAAGGATGCCATGGTGTATGAATGGCGGACACTGGCTGGATGTCGTAAGTAGTTTTCAGATAGTCAATCTGTTTGTACTTCAAACTTTACACAAGCACAGAACATTCTAATAGACTTGCCTCCATTTTTGAGCGAGGTCAGAGGGTCAGGACTAGACCTTAGATTCTTGTGTGAGTGATGGTCTACGGTCGCTGTCTCCTTATTGTCATGTTGCTCATTAATGTAAAGAGGGAGGACGTGGTTCTTGGTTTGCTTCTTGTTTCTTTTCCATTGTTTGCTGAAATAGAGTGCTGAGGGGTTTCCTGGGTTGCATTTTATCTTTTGTCCATCAAGGTGCTGAGTGAGTGTGTCTCTGCTCTAGTGTGGTATGTGTGACGTATTAGTGGTCATATGTATTTTGGTTTTGAATGCTGACAGTTAATGTGGTTGAACCTAAGGGACTTGGCGGTCTTCAGGAATTGTTGGGACAAGGTCTATATATACACAGTCAAAAGCAACTTACACGTAACTGGAGTATGAAGATACTGTACAGAGCTCAGACATCCACAGTGGACATTTTAAGCAAGATGGGTGACAGACAATAAAGGGTGCATGGTAGTACAGAGTATGATAAGGTCTGCAAAAAGGTGGAAATAAACTCAACTGAATGAAACACCCATAGTAAATAACAATCTCAGATTGAGAGGCTTTGTAAGCAGTAATGCCTGCAACTCTTAGTAGGTCCATAGGCTGAGGATATGTGTAATGCTCTGGGGTAGCTCAGACCACTATATAGCAAATGTTTTCAGCACCATGTAGACCACGAAATAATTTTTAATTGAATTAACCAGTGATGTTTCCAAATCACATGAAAACATACATTTAAAACACATGCATAAATGCAAACATCTATTTAAATATAACAATCAATATTTTAGTACCTGTGTCCCTATGTACATATGTACATGCATACATGTACTTATACAAATATATGTATTTTCCCTCACGATCATCTCCTTCTATTAGTACTTTATTTTAATCCAAGAATTTGTATGAACGCATAGTTATTTTAGCTTGTATTGTTTTTTTCTGTTTTAGTTCTTACACTTTTGTTAAGTTGATTTTATTTCTTAGTAGGGTGTACAAGCCATGCACACCAGCAGTAACTGAGCTACAGTTTGTCTTTTGGTTGCCTCCTCTGTTTTGTTTGTACTCATGTGCCATTCTTTCTTCTCTTTCCATTGCAGTCCCCATCCCCCCAGATAAACCGATCACCCAATGCGGTATTTTCCTCCCTTAATTATACACACTTCAAACAGCAAATATATGAAGAAAACACTTTGAAACGTGCTTTAAGAGCTGCGTCAATGGTCCCTCACTGATAAGTAAAGTAAGCACAAAGAGAAAAGTCATGTTACAAATGAATACAGATGACTTTATATAAAAAATACTGCTTAAGTATCATACTTGTGCAACCTAGGGCAACTTTGGTTAAATGCAGAATGCTTTCATATTAAAAACAAAAAATCCTCCCTTTGTTAACTCCATAACGGAAAGAACCCTGCAACCAAAACCATCATTTAAGTCCAACTTTTGCATAATTCTTTCATGGTTGACAAACATACATGGTGTGGACAAGGTGGCTGCTCTGCAAATCTTTGCAATAAATTCTATAATGGTGCATAAGCGTACTTGGAGTGAGCTAGGTGGCTGCAGATCTCCACAGTAGAGGAACCCTGAACTTCTGTAAGACTTTGCTGACACCCCCCTAGTCAACCTGCCGTGAAGTCAAACAAGTAAAGGCAGACATGCTGCCCCATAAGATAAGAAGATAAAGAGATTAAGGATCTGACTCATCTACTAAGCATTGGGTCTGAAAGCTTATCATCCCTTCTAACTGGCTCAAAATTAACAAACATAAAATCTGAGACCGTAAAGGAGGAAACTGTCTCTAGGTAGATGAGAACTGTTCTTCATCACATCCAGACTGGAAAGCCTAATGTCTCCTCTGAAGTAGGAAGAGGAAAGAACGTTTGTAAGTTAAACTCTTGTTCTTTATGAAAAGTGGGAACAAGAGATGTGTCAGGCCTCAGGTGTCCTGTTCCATAGGTCGGAGCCGGATTTGAAAGTGTTTGTGCAATTCTGGTATGAAATTTGACGAGGTTCCCTTATCGCGTATTTGCTACGTACAACTCAAGGTGGTACATTTATCTTAAAACGCATCATTTATTGACGTTCCCTCAGGTCTAGAATAAGAGTCACGTCTCCGGAACTAGCCCTTGCTTGGCTTACTGTTCCTGGATCGTGACCACGCCCCTTTGGATACGTTGTTCCCGCGGATACCCTGCTCGAACACCACTTCGGATTCTGGCTGACTGTTCCTTTGTTCCTCCAAAGCTGGTGGGTTGTGCTTGTTCTTCCCCCGAGTGAGCTGCTGACTGACTCGTTCCTGGAGACGCTGCTTTCCCATTTTTTGTCAGCCGTCCACCGCTACTAACGGCCCTGGAGTCACACGCTGACTAGCGAGCGGCGTTTAAAGGCTCCGCAGTTGTCTGCTCTCGGCCGCAAGAGAAAACAAGAGAACTCTGGATTTCCGCAGGGGGCTCCCTGCAGGGAAGAGTTTTGTTCACCTGTGTAAGTCGGAGCGAGACTTGCAAAAGACTTACTTTATTTTTGATCGCACTCGTAAGCAGGAGCTTACGCTACAATACTAAACCCTTCATCAAAGTGAAGACCTTCTTTATTTTTTAAGGCTGGAGCACCCTTGTAAGCAGGAGCTTATGCTACGTATTAGCCCTTCAACAAATTAATTACCAGGGAGACTTCTTTTGCCTTCACATCTATTTTTTTTGCACTTCCACAGCCTTCCTCATTATTTTCCAACTTGTGAGACAATTATCATGGACTCTGGCTATCTTAATAGGAATAATGATAACTCCTACTTTTTGCACTTCCTGAACGGAATGAGAGACTTGTGAATTGGGTAAGTCGATGTCTCTCATGCCTGAATTGCACTAGACTTCAACTCTAGCTTCCATAGAGGGGTATTAGGGTGTACTAATAGGTTGTGTGGTTCTCTCCCTTACAGTTACACGATTCCTGCGTTTTTCAAAACCAGATGGGATCTGCTTCAGTGGATTGAGTGGAAGTGGTGTGGTCTTTTCTCTGGATCTTTTCTTTTCCCCCCCTTCATCTCTCCGGAGAGAGTGGTCTATGTTGGAGTAATATTTTTTCCTCCTCGTGGCACTACCTTCTGGGAGCGAGGGGGACTTCTCTTCGTTCCTGTGGATTCTGGTAACCCCCAGGTTAGTGATTATTCGGGGATTGGCAGAAAGCCAAGCCCACGAATACTCTTCCACCTGAACGAAGATGAACACCGAAGAGGCTTGTTCTCCTTTATTAGACGCAGCCATGCACTCTGCAATACATAATCCCACGGTAGAGGAATTAGCCTCTGCTCTAGTTGAATTACAATCTGAAGTAGGAATGTTGAGAGAACCAACGTCTCCATTCTGAATTATTACAAAACAGATCTCATATAACGCCTGACTCAAGAAATACTGGTGCTATACAAAAGAATAAAAAGAGCTATATTCAACCTGCACGTTTTACTGTTCCAACAAGTCATGCTACCTCTCCTACAAGAGGAGAAGAGAACGTACCACCTATTCATCTCACTGTGCACACACCTAGTCCTGTTCCATTAGCTATGCCCAAAAGATTTAATGGTGACAGTTCCAAGTTCAGTGTATTTATGAATCAGTGCCATCTTCAAGTCTTATGTAAACCTGCTTCTTTCCCTGACGATGCTGCAAAAGTTGCTTTTGTCATCTCCTATTTGATAGGCAATGCAGCTAGTTGGGCTGTACCCTTGGTTGAAACCAATGACCCTATGTTATACAACTTTATTTTTATTCCAGGACAAGATGCGTAGTCTTTTTGCTAGACACCCTTTCATGCATGCTAGTGACAATGAATTATTGAGCCTCAAACAAGGCTCTAGAGATCTGCTCACGTATATTACCAGCTTCAATCGATTGGTGGCAGAGACCCATTGGCCTCAGGATAAACAAACCTGTTCTATAGAGGGTTATGTGATGAATTAAAAGAACTTTTATCCCAAATTGTTGACCCTCCAGAGGATTGTCCTGCTTTCATTGACCTAGCGGTAAAATTAGATCATAGACTAGGAGAAAGAAAGGGAGAGAGATCCTGTGGCAATCTTCCACGGTTTCTGGTGGTAAGAGGTGAGAAAAAAGAGAGCAGAGACTCCAAAGATAACAGCGAAACAATGCAGATAGGTGGTGTCAGGGGTCCTCTGTCTATAGAAGAGAGAAAAAAGAGGAGGAAACATAACCTATGTATGTATTGTGGCAAAGGAGGACATTACCCACAAGAGTGTTCTGTAAAACCTCTAGGTGTACCCAAGCCCTCAGTTGGTAGGGGAAACCCTGTGAAGCCGTCGGGAAACTACTCAACTTGAAGGAACTGGAGACCCATCCTTCAAGTGGAGCTACATATGAGGTTTCTAAATACCTTGCTAACACCGTAGCCTTTGTACCCAAACACTTTACCTTATCTGTTACATTAATCGTGTCTTCTCAGATTAGAAAACACTTGCCTATTTTACTTGATTCAGGAGCCACCAGGAATCTTTTAGATATCAAGTTAGTGCAATCTCTGGGAACTCCTTTTGTACCTAAATCCCGACCCGAACCGGTGAGAGCAGTGAATGGGTCAGAGGTGTCCTCTGGATTGATCACGTATAATAACCCTAGCCTCATATTGGTATGTGGGAATGGCCACTCTCAGAATCTCAGTTTTGATTTAATTGACACACCGAATTTTGGTGCAATACTTGGGGTTCCTTGGTTGCAATATCATAACCCTCATATTGATTAGGCTTCGCATAAAGTCACCCTGAAATCACCGCATTGTCTTTTACATTGTTATAAGAAAGCAACAGATTGGAAGACTCCTCTATGTTGTGCTTTTGACTCTTCCCCTGAAACGCTTGTGGTCCCCCCATTATATGAAGAATTCAAAGAGGTCTTGGATGAAATCTTTGATGAAATCTTACCTCCTCATAGGAGTTTTGACTGTAGAATAGATCTCGTACCAGGGGCTGAACTATCTGTAAGTCAAATCTATGCCTTAACCGAGCCCGAGACGGAATACTTGCAGAAATACATTAATGAAATGTTAGAGAAAGGATTCATTCGTCATTCTACCTCTCCTGTATCTTCGCCAATCTTTTTCATACCCAAACGAGAAGGGGGATTGCGCGCTTGTTTGGATTACCGCGCTCTGAACAAAGCCACCATCAAGAACAAATATCCTCTTCCACTCATCTCAGTATTGCTTGATCAAGTGAGAGGAGCGAAAATGTTTACCAATTTCGACCTTAGAGGGGCCTATCACTTGATCAGGATAAAAGAAGGAGATGAGTGGAAGACAGCATTCCGTACCAAATTTGGTTTATACGAATATTGTGTGATGCCTTTTAGCCCTTGTAATGCCCCTGCTGCATTTCAATTCTTCGTTAACTAAATCCTAAGAGAGTACCTAGACATATTCGTTATCGTTTACATAGACGATATAATGATTTATTCCCGTTCTGAGCAAGAACACATTGTCCATGTGAAGAAGATTCTAGGAAAACTCTGAGAGAATCAATTATTCGCCAAACTAGAAAAAAGTACCTTTCATGCTTCTCAAGTAGATTTTCTTGGATTCGTGATTTCCCCTAAAGGGGTTCACATGGATCCCAAGAAAACAGAAGCCTTGGTAAGATGGCCGAGCCCAAGTACAGTAAGAGAAGTACAATCCTTCATAGGATTTGCAAACTTTTATAGGAGATTTATCAATCACTTCTCCGAGATAATCTCTCCCATCACCAGATTACTTCGCAAGGGTAGTACCTTTGAGTGGTCTCAAGAAGCCGAACAAACCTTTGTAAAACTGAAAGAAATATTCACCACTACTCTTGTCATTAGACATGCAGACAACACACAACCGTATTATGTAGAAGCGGATGCTTCTCAATACGCGGTGGGAGGGGTCTTATCGCAAAGGGACAAGAAGACCGGTTGCCTACACCCTATTGCCTATTTTTCTAAAACACTATTGCCTGTCGAACAGAACTATACAATAGGGGAATGTGAGTTATTCTCAATCAAACTCGCTTTTCAAGAATGCAGACACTATCTATTGGGAACACCTTACACTGTCACTATCTATTCCGACCATCGAAACTTACAATTCTTTAGATCAGCAAGAGCACTCACACCGAGACAGATGAGATGGGTTCTATTTTTTAGTGAATATGATTTCATCATCACATACCGCCCTGGTGCGCAACAAGGCAAGGCGGACGCTTTATCTAGATTAGGTAAAGAAAATAAGCATGAGTCGGATATGAGTCTTCCCATTATTCCAAGTCAGAAGATAATTGGAGTAGGGGATAGATTCATGAAAGGTTCCACTGACTTCCTAGAGCAATTGAAGTTGGCTTATTCAGATATACCTGATCTCGAATGGTTAAAAAACCTTGAGAATAACATAAAAGAAGGACTATACTATCATGACAATAAGTTACTAGTTCCTACAGTGGACTTAAAACATCAGATTATGCAATGGTGTCATAAGAGTTCTCTAGCAGGACATCCAGGGGGGGAGAGAAGACCCTCCAAACATGCCAGAGATGGTTTTGGTGGGACAAGATGGCTAAGGACGTGCTAACTTATGTGAATGCCTGTACTATCTGTGCTAGACAAAAAGCATCTCATTGTGCCTCTGCTGGGTTATTACAACCTCTCTCAATTCCTCAAATACCTTGGCATTCCATGAGCATGGACTTCATTACCGATCTTCCAAGGGTGCAAGGGCATACTACTATATTTGTGGTTGTGGATATGCTTACTAAAATGGCACATTTCATACCTCTAAAAAAGCTCCCTACGGCTAAAGAACTGGTGATTATATTCATTGAACAAATAGTAAGACTCCACGGGATACCCTCTGTTATTGTGTCCGACAAAGCAACACAATTCATGTCTAGATTTTGGCAAGGGATGTGTACAGTTCTAGGCATTGATCATAGATTATCCACGGCATACCACCCCCAAACAGATGGTCAAACTAAGAGAACTAATCAGTCACTAGAGCAATACCTGCGCTGCCTTTTAACCACTGTCACGAACGAATGGATTCAGGCTCTTCCACTAGCAGAAATTGCTTACAACAACACCACGCATTCTTCCACTGGAGTATCACCCTTTTATTTTGCTAATGCACACCATCCCAGATTTCTGACTTTCTCTCTACCCATACATTTAATTGACATCCCTGCTGTTAAGACACATCATGACACCCTTTTAATGATATGGGAGAAAGCTAAACATGAATTGCAACTAGCCAAAGATAAAATGAAACAACAAGCAGATAAACATCGACGCCCTGCTCCATCCTATAAGGTGGGAGACCAAGTATGGTTATCCACTAGGAATCTGAGATTAGAAGCTCCTAGGAAACTACAACCCAGGTACATAGGACCAAAACTAGATCTACCTAAGGCTATGCATATCCATCCTGTTTTTTACACCTCACTGCTGAAACATTATATTCCCTCTTCTGATCCTGACCTCCCACCCCTCCTGTCACAGTAGAAGGTGAACTAGAATACGAAGAAAAACGCATCCTTGATTCCCAAAGACACAAAGGCAAACTACAATATCTCATAGATTGGGTGGGTTACTCCCCAGAGGATAGATCATGGGAACCTGCAGAACAGGTACATGCACCTATTTTGGTACGCCGGTTTCACTCCCTTCATCCTGAGAAGCCTCGCCCGATAAAAAGACCTTTGGGTGGGAGAACTGTCAGGCCTCAGGCGTCCTGTTCCTTAGGCTGGAGCCAGATTTGAAAGTGTTCGTGCAATTCTGGTATGAAATTTGACAAGGTTCCCTTATCGCATATTTGCTACGTACAACTCAAGGTTGTACGTTTATCTTACAATGCATCATTTATTGACGTTCCCTCAGGTCTAGAATAAGAGTCACGTCTCCGGAACTAGCCCTTGCTTGGCTTACTGTTGCTGGATCGTGACCACGCCCCTTTGGATACTTTGTATCCCGCGGATACCCTGCTCGAACACCACTTTGGATTATGGCTGATATTGTTCCTTTGTTCCTCCGAAGCTGGTGTGTTGTGCTTGTACTTCCTCCGAGTGAGCTGCTGACTCACTCATTCCTGGAGATGCTGCTTTCCCATTTTTTGTCAGCCGTCCACCACTACTAACGGCCGCTGGAGTCACACGCTGACTAGCGAGCGGCATTTGAAGGCTCCCCAGTTGTCTGCTTTCGGCCGCGAGAGAAACCAAGAGAACTCTGGATTCCCACAGGGGGCTCCCTGCAGGTAAGAGTTTCGTTCACCTGTGTAAGTCGGAGCGAGACTGGCAAAAGACTTACTTTATTTTTGATCGCACTCGTAAGCAGGAGCTTACGCTACGATACTAAACCCTTCATCAAAGTGAAGACTTTCTTTATTTTTTAAGGCTTGAGCGCCTTCGTAAGCAGGAGCTTACGCTACGTATTAGCCCTTCAACAAATTACCAGGGAGTCTTCTTTTGCCTTCACATCTATTTTTTTGCACTTCCACTGCCTTCCTCATTATTTCCCAACTTGTGAGACAATTATCACGGACTCTGGCTATCTTAATACGAATAATGATAACTCCTACTTTCTGCACTTCCTGAACGGAATGAGAGACTTGCGAGTAAGTCGATGTCTCTCATGCCTAAATTGCACTAGACTTCAACTCTAGCTTCCATAGAGGGGTATTAGGGTGTACTAATAGGTTGTCTGGTTCTCTCCCTTACAGTTACACAATTCCTGCGTTGTTCAAAACCAGATGGGATCTGCTTCAGTGTATTGAGCGGAAGTGGTGTGGTCTTTTCTCTGGATCTTTTCTTTTCCCCCCCTTCGTCTCTCCAGAGAGAGTGGTCTATGTTGGAGTAATATCTTTTCCTCATCGTGGCACTTCCTTCTGGGAGCGAGGGGACTTCTCTTCGTTCCTGTGGATTCTGGTGACCCCAAGGTTAGTGATTATTCGGGGATTGACAAGATGGACTCAGAAGTAAAATTAATCTATCATCAAAAATCTTAATGGATGGCTATAGGAAAGAGCCCCCAGTTCACCAAGCCATCTGGCAGATGTAATCACCACTAGAAACATTGTTGCTAATGTTAGATTCCTAACATCTGCTGAAACTAGAACTCAAGAGGTGGGTCCTATAGAGCCACTAACACCAGTAAAAGATCTCAAGCAGGAAGAACAGGATTAGCAATAGGGTTAATGTTATTACATTTATTTATTTATTTTTATTTATAGAGTTGTATGTAGCGCAAACACGACCAATGGGTATTAGAGCGCTGTACAACATATTGTCTTTTACCAACATTACAAACAAGCTTCAAGGTGCTCGTACAACATAGCATTTAAATCTGTGCAACATAAAGAAAAATAAAAAACAAACACATGAGAATAATATATTCTTTTCCATACCCCACTAAGGAGAAATGTAGAGCATATTCTGAATTCGGAGGGTGTCCTTTAAGCTCTGTAGAGTCTAACACAGAGATCTTAGTCCAGGAATCTGTTTAATAAACATCCTTTCACCCTCATTCTTGAAGGTTTATGTTGATGATTTTGAACTTATATCCTGAGTCATGGAGCTCCATATTCTTGGTGCAAATCTAGAGTGCAGGTTTAGGTCTTCTTTTTCCTGAATCTGGGACATTCTAGAAGGAGATGTAGGGCCTGATTCACAGAACTAACTTACGTCAAAAACGTAAAGTTAGTACTTTTTGGTATTCACAGAATACACTTACTCATTTTGGTATTCACAGAATGAACTTACTCATTTCGGTATTCACAGAAGTTAGTAGTCCTAACTTTAGGACTCCTAAATCCCTTCTGTCAATACCGAAAGTCTTAAAGTTAGGATTTTTCTCAGTTTAGGAGTAGTAAAGTTAGGACTCCTAACTTTAGGACTCCTAAATGCCTTCTGTGAATACCGAAAGTCTTAAAGTTAGGATTTTTCTCAGTTTAGGAGTAGTAAAGTTAGGACTCCTAACTTTAGAACTCCTAAATGCCTTCTGTGAATCCCTCCTAACTTTAAGACTTTCGGTATTCACAGAAGGCATTTAGGAGTCCTAAAGTTAGGAGTCCTAACTTTACTACTCCTAAACTGAGAAAATCCTAACTTTAAGACTTTCGGTATTCACAGAAGGCATTTAGGAGTCCTAAAGTTAGGACTACTAACTTCTGTGAATACCGAAATGAGTAAGATCATTCTGTGAATACCAAATGAGTAAGTGTATTCTGTGAATACAAAAAGTACAAACTTTACGTTTTTGACGTAAGTTAGTTCTGTGAATCAGGCCCCTTGTGTCTTACGAGTTTTTATGACGGAACCCTTTTGGTTTCTACCGGACTCCGTAGAGCTGTGACGTAGGTGTTAGAGCGAATGCATTGAAAGCTTGGTTTAGAATGAGAGTTTGCAGTTGCACACAGAAGTATAAAGACATGTAAAATTAAGCTCTGTGTGTGGAGTAGTCATTGGAGGGTACCCAGGGTGGGGTGGACGCTACAACTGGTGATGAGATAGAGTATATGTAACCAGAAGAATGACTGTGCTCTCCCAGAGAGTTTGCCATGATCTAGGCAGAGTGCTTGTGCATGCCACGTGTGTCATTGCCCAAGTATGGAATCAACGCTTCATGCATGTGGAGTCAAAGCCCAGCTCCAGCCGCTTTGTAGCAGTTGAAGATTAAGAAAAGAGTGCAAGGAATCTACATGACGTTGGTCGAGAACTTGTTATTCAGGCCATACATGAAGGTACACAGTATAGATTTGGACATTATATGGAGTGCAACTGCTAAAGATGGTTATATCCAGACACAGAAAAGAAGCGGTAAAGACTGCTGTAGTCAAATACTAACAAAATACGTAAAAGCAGTGGCTGACAAAATATGTTAAAAAAGAGGCATATAGTCATTGCACTCACCCAAGCCTCAACAAGCGGAGCTACACAACCTCAGCACCAGGCGAGGACACCAAAGAAGAAGCACGAGGGTTGTGCTTACTGAGCTGTCGGATACCTGAAGCAGCCCACCACTAAAGCTGCCAGGTGATGGCTCAGAACAACTCTAGAGGTCTCCAGAAAGTGGAGGGATACGATGAGGAGATCCTTGCCCAAGGGATTGTCGGTGAAGACGGTGAAGCTGGTCCATCGCAAGACATCAGAAATAGAGTGAATGACAGTGGTTCTAATGTAGAGAAAAATTAATGGAAAGAGCTCCACCCTCATTGTCAGCCACTCTCATGACAAGTTACAGTGCTGCCACCTTCCTGAAACCACTACCACCTTTTGATAGAGCCAAAAAGCAAAATATTGGCAATAGATGGACTGCTTGGTTAGGTACATTTGATGATTTCATTGATGCACTTGAGGAGACTGATCACAAAAAGATTATCAAGAATCTCAAAAATCTTGCTGGTGATGGTGGGAAAGAAGTCATAAAGAAAATGCTGCAAACTAATGAACAAATTACATACCCTAAGATTAAAGAAATATTGAATGTCAAGTTCAATCCTGTTTCAAACGTTGATTACGGAAGATATATTTTCAGCCAAGAACGACAAGGAGTTGGTGAAATCATTAATAACTTTGTGGAGAGACTCGTTACCCTCATCAAACACTGTAAGTTCAATGATGAAGAAGCTATGCTTGTCAAATTCATTCAGACGACAAATGCTGAGAGAAACTCTTAGCCTGGAGTGAGTGTTGATGGCTGCCAGAGCTGAAGAATATGCTGAAAGACAGGCTGCCGTCATGGAGGTCAGAGGTGCTCCAAGTGAATCAGTCAGGAGCGTAAAAGTAAGCCAAAGCAAAAGACAGAAGGACACAAAGTGGTGTCTGCAAGTAAAAAGAAGTTGTGTTTTAAATATGGATTTTCGTTTTCAGACGAAGGTAAACGTCCTGTCTTTGGACAAATTTGTAAATGCTGTGTGAAGAAGAACCATTTTGTGAAAGTTTGCAAAGCAAAGGAAAAAGTGAGTGTGTCACAGTGCAAAGACAAAATGGCCTCCAGAACCTTCCAGAAGCAATGATTTGATTTGATTTGCAAATTTGTAAAGCGCACGAATGCCCAAGGGTGTCTTGGCGCTGAATCAATGTGAAAGACTAGGTCTGCCGGAGAGTGGTATCTAACTAGGAAGTAAACAGCCAGGTTTTCACCTCCTTCCTGAATGAGAGTAGTGATGTGCTGTTTTTGATTGTAACAGGGAGAAGGTTCCAAGTCTTAGCTGCCTGTAGCAGGAAGCTTCTGCCCCCCCACCTAACTTGCTTGAATTTAGGAACCTGAATCAGTTTTGCCTGGTTTGATCTCAGGCTCCTGGATGGCTCATATGGTTTCAAATGAGTTTTTAAGAAGTGGGATCCTACTCCGTGAAGGGCTTTGTAGGCCAGGCAGACTGACTTGAACTTAATCCTCTTTTAAATAGGTAGCCAATAGAGGGCTCCTAGTCTGTGGGCGACTGGCTCGTATCTGGGAATGTCCAGCACCAGCCTTGCTGCAGCGTTCTGTAGGCGCTGTAATTTACTAATGTTTTACAGGAATCTTGGGGAATAAACGGTGAAAGTTTTTTTATCATTTTGAGGATGTACCACACCGTGGAGGATAGTTTGTTTGTCTGGGCGCTCAAAGATAGTTTGTTGTCCAGTAGCACTCCCAGGTTTCTAACTTTGTCCACTGGGGATGGGCAGTCGCCTAGGCTGTCTGGCCACCATTTTGGGGACCAGAAATTCATATCTGTCCCAAGCAACATAACCTCGGTTTTGTCACCATTCAATTTTAGGCAGTTATGTTGCATCCAGTGATTGATCTGACTCATGCAGTTACTAAATCTGCCTGCTGTCTCATCTGTGTTGTTTGAGATTGCTACCACAACTTGGGTATCGTCCGCATAGGAGACTGGTAGGAAACCACAGTTCCTTATTATAGCTGCTAATGGGGCAACATATACATTAAAAAGGGTGGGGCTTAAAGAAGACCCCTGAGGTACGCCACAAGGTGAGTTTAAAGGTTTGGATGTGGCATCTCCTAATTTAACTGAGAAAGTTCTATCAGTTAAATATGAGGATAGAAGCTTAAGTGCCGTCTCGTGGACTCCTGCTTCGGCTAGTCGGGTCAGGAGTGTATCATGGTTTACCGTGTCGAAGGCCGCCGAGAGATCCAAAAGAATCAAGGCAGCCTTCCCTCCAGCATCCAGTACGCTCCTGAGTTCTTACGCTGCCATGATCAGAGCTGTTTCAGTTCCATGTTGTTCCCGGAACCCTTACTGTGAGTGGTCTAGGGCATTTACCGAGGTTAGATATTTTGACAATTGTTTGTTCAATAGTTTTTCCAGTACTTTTGCTGGAAAAGGGATCCTTGAAAAGGGTCTGTAGTTCCCGGGATCCTGTGGATCCAGATTTGACTTCTTGAGTAGCGGGAGGACTGAGGTCTTTTTCCAGGCATCTGGCAAACAGCTCGATGTAATTATCTTAGTGAAAACCAGGGATAGTTGGTTGCTCAGTAGATCTGGAAATAGGTGCATCACCTTAGGTGGGCAGGGGTCTGTTAGGCCTCCAGACCTAGTTGTCATTACCACCTGTTTGATCTGTTCTACTGCTGATGGAGGCCAAAAATGGAACCCCGTATTGGAGATTTCCATGGGCAGGCCCTGTTTAGATTCTATGAGTGACTGTGGGGTATCAGATTTGTTGGTCGTTATGAAAGACTCATAAACGGACTTGAATTTGTCAACGAAGAACTGACCTAAAGTGTTACATAGTTCCGTGCTACAGACTATCTGTTTGTTAGCATTGAGATTTGTTAGTTTTTTTACCGTGGCAAATAATTCCTTACTGGAGTTTTTAGCTCCATTTATTTTTCGTATAAAATAGTTACTTTTTTCCTCTAAGATTAGTTTTTTGTAAGTTGCCAGGGAGCTTCTGTATTCGTCTTTCGTGTGGCGCATGCCACAAGGCTACACTGCAACATTATTTGAGGCAAATGGACACTGAATGAAGTTGATCGTCATCTAATTCATCGTCAAACTGTTCATCTGCCTCAATATCGAGTAAAAGTGAAGAAGATGGTTGCCATGTCGATCTTTACCTCAGAGAAACGTGCAGACGTTGGACTGGCCACATGTGAGGAAAAATGTCAGTCATATACAAATCGACATGATAAAGCACCAAAGTCAAATAAACATTGTCCAAAGATTACATTGAAAATAAATGGATCTTCGATACCTTTTATCATTGACAGTGGTACTTCAATAAACATAATGCCTGAAGAGAAATATAATGAACTGTCTCCATTACGGCGACTTACGCCATTGAAAACAAAGTGTATACATGAGCTGCATCGACTCCCATAAAAAGTCAAGGTTCACATGTCGCGACGATAAAACATAGGAAAACGAAGCTGCGAGCACCCACCCATGTGCTTTAGGGTACAGCATCAAGTGCCTGTTCGGTCATTTTCTGCACAGCTGCTGATATGGGACTGATTTCCGTGAATTACAATATGAATGCTCATCATGAAATTTTAAGTCAGTTCTCTTCATAGGTTCATGGATTAGGAAAGCTTAAGACTATGAAAGTGAAATTGCATATTAACGAATATGTCTGTCCTGTTGCCCAGACACATAGACACATTACTTTACACTTACAAGAAGCTGTTGAAAAAGAACTTGAATGAAAACTAAAGCATGACATTATTGAGCGTTCTACTTGACCGACGCCAAGGGTTTCTCCCATAGTGGTAGTGCCTAAAAAGGACAGTGTAGGAGCTGTACAAATATGCGCTCACATGTGTCAGGCATACAAGGCAATTGAAAGAGAATGACATCCAGGTCCACATATTGCTGACATGATAACCCAGTTAAATGGTGCAAAGGCTTTCTCTCGCCTTGATTTAAATAAATGTTATCAGTTGAAACTGAAAGAATATTGCAGGTACATTACAACATTTTCTACACATGTTGTTCTGTTTCATTACAAGAGAGTTTTGGTGTGTCTTCAGCTGCAGAACTTTTCCAAGATGTCATTCAACATATCATACAACCTGTTATGAATGCATTCAACTATAGTGATGACATATTGGTTTTCGGAGCTACACAGAAGAAGCACGATAACGCTCTCACTCAAATATGTTGTTTACTTACTGATGCATGTTTGACATTAAATGCAGACAAATGTGAGTTCCACAAGATGAAGTTGAAATTCTTTAGCCATATCTTTTCTGATGGGGCCATGACACCTGATCCTGCAAAAGTCCAAGCAGTATCAAATGCTGATCTCCCACAAGATGTTTCTATGCTATGTTTGTTTCTTGTCATGGCCTGTTACTGTTCAAGATACATATGAGACTTTGCTACTGTAAGTAGGCTATTGCGAGAGTTGACGAATACAAATGTTTCATTTCAGTAGTCGCAAGAATGCCTGAAAAGATTTAAGAAAATTAAACAAGCCATTGAATCTTCAGCTGAAATGACCTACTTCAGTCCTAAAGTTCATACAGAGGTTGTTGATACTAGTCCTGCCAGGTTAGGTGCTATTCTTGCACAGCTTACTTACAACCTGAGAAAGAGAGTTTAGCTGTGGTATGGGCTTGTGAATACTTCCCTGTGTTCCTGTATGGAAAACCTATTACATTGGTAACTGATCATCAAGCTTTACTGACTATATTTTGCAATCCAAAAGTCAAGATGCCTCCTCGCATTGAAAGATAGGGGTTATATGTGCAAGAGTATACATTTGTGGCTGCAGGCCAATGGACTCACTGAGGGGTATATCCACACGAACGTGTACTAAACATCTCCAAAAAATGTTAACACAACTTTACACATCGCAGCCTATTGCGTCAAAATAACCCCTTGTCAACCAGGAATTCACAACACGGCGGTACCATGCGATAGTTCGCCGAAAACGCGGCCAATGTCCGCGATACAACCACCTCGACGGAGATAAAAACACATTCCACAACACAAAAAAACGTGCGATGAGCCCATTCGCGATGAGGACAGCTGCGAAAAGCACCTCCAGGCCCGCGACATACCCATGGCAGGCGGGAATAAGCACAACAAAAGCAGGAAAAAATAGACAAACCAAACAGAAAATAACAGCCAAGCACAATGGAGGCAACCTGAGCCAGTATACAACCCCACAAGCCCCATTGGCAACAAAAAATTGTACATGACAGGCCATCATGGACAAGGTCAATGCAGCCGGAGAGCGGAGGAGGACAATGGAAGAAAACCCAAACAGCCGGAATGAAGTGAAACGCACAAACAAGCAGAAATGCGCCAACAACAAGAAGGCAGCAATGGACACCCGAGGTGGGAGTCCAGCGCCACACCAGGAGCTGGATGACATGGAGGAAATGGTGTCCACCACATCAGTCTGGAGATGGTGGCAAGAGTCGGGGACTGGAAACTGCCCAAAACAACAGACACCACAGCAACAGGGAGAGGAATGACTAGGGACTGGGGGGACGGGGGGAGATGGGCACAATGGCACACATGCACAATTAAGCACAGTACAACTGCAGACAAACCATGCTCAAGAGTAACAACACCAACCAAGAGCGCAAGTCACACAACCCGGCAATATCACACCACTGAACAAGCAAAGAAGTGAAAACCACACTGCCTGAAAGGGTGAACGGTGAGCCAAAGCAGAGTTGAAGGGACATCTCACACACAATGCAGCACACACACATAGGAAGCAGAGCACCCCAACATCCAACACAATGTGGTACGACCAGCAACATTTTCACAACCTAACACAGGACACAAGTGCACCCGCCTGTGGCCGCTAAATGGCCATACGCATCTGGCAAAGCACGAAACAGGGACATGACAATGCACAAGTACAAACCCACAGCCCTGATGGGCTAGCAAGGCACGTATGGCAGGGATCCAGAGAGTCCGTGACACACACATTGGCATACAAATCAAGACACAACACAGTTGGAGACAAGTGAAACTGCGGAAACTTTATCAACAAGTGCGTGTCAGTACGGCCAAGAGAAGTGCCACGACATGCAGACCAATGCAGCCGCATGTCTGAATAAGGAACTTAGGAAAGCGCCCATCTCCACCCCAGGGGAGTCCATCACCAACACAAGTCAGTTCCAACCCGCGTTGGTTGTCCGCGCATGGATCAGGAGTCCAGGCCAATGCAGCCATGTCCACTGTCCTCTTGGGACATGTGACCAGATTCCCAATATTCAACCAGGCATCGGGACACGTTCAATGGGTCACATCCAATTGTGGCTGCAGGTACCTTGTCACTCGTCCATAAACGACAATGCAGCAGCGTAAGCCAACATCTCCAATGAGAGATCGTTGTCCACCACATCTGACACGTCGTCGACGTAATCCATGAGCTGACCCGGACAGATGTGCTGACTCCAACCTCTGGCCCCAATGTGCACCAAAGCCCAATCGGGTAGCGGCTCAATGTACTCATTGCACACGACGACTCGTGCAATCTCCCAGGTCCAGTTGCCAGCATGCATGCCAAACATCCATGCATGCCATAAACGGGCATCACGGTGACACTCCTGGTCGTGTGCCAACAGGGAGCGCACACACACGTCGAAATCCAGGTCAGCTACAGTCACGTTGGAGAGGCAGACATCCAAGGTCCACTCGAATATGCACGAGCGACAATGCAACACAGGCTGAACGCAGGTGACGTTCGCAAGGTGGAAGCTCAGCCTGTAACTGATCCGCAGCACTTCCTACAGCAGTGCCCACAGTAGATGCAGAAGACGTGCACGGTACAGGTCCACGTGACTGGAGTCGAGCATGTGTCCGAGATGGTCTGCATAGCGTCAGTGGCTCTGTTTGAAGCAGCACTGGCTTGCCCTGCGCCAGTCCTGTGGATGAAATGGCACAGGTCGGAGCAATGAGCAGTGTCTGTGTGCAACGGGTGCAGGCCTGGGGTGGGGTGGGAGTACATGTGAAGGCCATCTCACGCACGCTAACTACGACCAAGGACTTCTGCGTGTGGGATGTGTACATGTTGGTCTCACGTCGGGCAGTGCGTAGTGTGGGAGTCGCAAGTAAATGCTATTGTATCTGTCAGGGGGTGCTGGCCACATGCAAGTCCCAGCTCGGAGCTACAGATGTGCCACCGCCTGATAGTACAGACAAAGGACCCTTCATCCCTACAGTAACTTCACCATCTGCATGCATTCAGGAGATGTACAGAGGCCTGCCGTGGGTGTGGTGGGATGTCTGCGACCCTGGGAATCATGGATGATATGCCTAGCACGTGGCACATGTGCGGCCTCACTGTGCGTTACGTTGCCTCACAGCTGCTCCACCCTCCCACGAGCCCCCACACTTGTGTGCCCTGCGCGGTTGTATCACGTGCACTCCTACGGCACACCATTGTAATGCCTGTCCGCGTATGTCCAGCGGCATGCCACCAACACCGTGACGCTGGCCTTTGAAGGTGTGCGGCCAAGTGAGTGTAGGCCAATGGTCCGGACAGGGCGGACACAAGTGTACAGTCCATGGCTGGCTGTGATCTCGCTGCGAATGAGGCTAGGCAACTGACTCATGCAGGCGCAGGACTGATACATATAACACTTGGCATGCATGTGCCAAGACCCCGATGTCAGGACTGTTCAGGAGAAATCTCCCAGCTCTCTCCAGTTACGCCTCTTAGGTAGTAAAAGGTATAAGTACTGCCTTGCCAAGCGTCGTAGGGTAATGTCTTGGGGATTGGCATCCTTTTGGCTCTCCAGTCTGTTTCCCACTTTGCAGCGGAAATCCAAGATGGCCGCTCGCCATGACCGCCTAGGTTGTCGGTCTAGTCTTTTGGCCGTTTTCCCTCCTCAGCTGTGCTCGCGCTCGTTAGCGCGATGCTCTGTGCACTTCAACTGAAGTATTTGTGGAAACGGCTGCGTTTTCAAATTCGCGGCCGTTTCGCTTCCACAGAAAGAGATTCGGGAAGATTTCGTTTGGGCCAGCGCTCAGGTTTATCACAGTAGGTAACACTGTGAATAAGGTGAGCTTAATCTTTGAAGTCAACTTCAACGAGTGATAACAGAACACGTTTCACTGAAGGGAGTTAGTTTTTCTAGCCTACAGTTCCAGAGAGAGCATTTCAGAGACAATCCTGTTTGAAAGACATTGTGGACAGTGTAATTCCTAATTACAGAATTCAGCCGTTTCAAACCACGTTTGAACTCAGTGTAATATTTCCTGTGGGCTATCTCGCTCATTCATTCCAGAGGAGTACCTGGTCATAGAGACTGAATTACATAGAGACCTTGCATATATAGAACCCAGACAATCAGAGACTATCATTTATGATTTATGGTTATGACAACAGTATTCCAGAAAAAGCAGTCAACAGTAGATATGGTTATATATATATATATATATATATGTATACTTACCAACTTGTCCACGGAGATTCAAGGAGAACTACAGTTTCCAGACAAGTACAGAAAATTCCTGCAAGAGAAAAGAAATACAGAGAGAAAGTTACAATTCAACTTATTAACTAAACAGAGGTGAATATAGATAGCAGAGGCGAGATAAAGAGAAATAGCGAAGTTAGCTCATACATAGAGTTAGTTACAGTGTGTTTCTATTCACAGAGTCCTACACCGTGAAGTCAACCAACCAGTAGTGACAATTTATATTCAAGCCAAAAGGTAGCAACTTTCAAGAGAGCAGCAAGCCACACAGAAGGGACAGGTATTCTAAGGCGGGGAGCAAGAGACTTGGGTTGGTGTAATTTTTATTGTGGTTACATGACCCTCTCTGTTTCAGGAAGCAATGCTAAGACAAGCAAGGGTTCCAGTCCTGGAGAAGAGTAGCTGTGGCGGTCTCTCTTTTCATCCCAATCCCCTTTCCCCCCTTTGCTACTTGTGAACTAGTTTGCAGTAGCGGAGCTGGGGATTGTGGAACTATCATCTGCTCCTGCGGAAAATCCAGTTTTGGTTCAGGTACTTGACAGATTGAAGTGCCACCCAAAATTTCCGCCCGAGCAGTATGGCTGAGGGAATTGATGTAAAGGCTTTGGCGTCAGTGTTAGATGGGATACAAAAACAATTGAGTGATACCATGTCTGAGAATAAATCTCTTAGGGAAGAGGTTAGAAAGTCTAGTCAAGAGGCCCAATTTTTGCGTCAAAGGTTTGAAGAACTTTCCGCTAGTGCCATAGCTGGAACTAAGGAAAATAAGTCACAGACGTTTACTCCAGCCCCTTCAGCGGCGGAGTTGACCACTCAGGTAATTCATGCTATTTCACCTACAATCCCATTGGCAGCTCCAGAAAGGTTTAGTGGGGATCCTCATAAAGCCCAGATATTCCTCACACAATGTTCTCTACACTTTCTCTGTCGGCCCATTATCTTTAAGGAGGATCAATCCAAGGTGGCCTTCATGTTGTCCTACCTGAGTGGTGACGCTGCAGCCTGGTCCATGCCGTTAGTGAACAACAACGATCACATTTTATATGAGTTTGAGGATTTCAAAAGAGAGTTTTTGCGCATTTTTGATCGGAGATCTATCTCTCAAACTACAGATAACGAACTTTTAGATTTAAAACAAGGTAATCGTGACTTGGTCGCATACTTGGCACAATTCAATAAGTTGATTGTTGAAACGAATTGGCCAGAAGCCAAGAGAGCGGCCATTTTCTATAGAGGTCTTAAAGATGAGTTGAAGGACGGTCTAGCACAGATACCTAAGCGACCCACTGATGTCTCAGAATTAATAGATCTGGTCTTACAGATTGATCAGCGTCAGAGTGAAAGAAAGAGTGAACGGCGAAAGGATTTTAAATATTTCCCTCCGCGATTTGATCGAGCCCGGTCGGAGAACACCAAGGTCAAAGACGTCTCCTCGGAGGAAGAACCTATGCAAATCAGCTCTGTTCGGGGGCCATTATCTAAGGAAGAAAGAGAGAAGAGACGAACTGGCAAACTTTGTATGTATTGTGGTAATTCCGGTCATTTTGTAAAAGACTGCCCCAAGAAACCCAAAAATAATGCTTGGGTAAAAGACAGGCTCCACCAGTAGAGGGAGTTGCTCTGGTGGAAGCTAATGGCAAGTCAACTCCAGATTCGCAATCAATTGCCAACACTTTACAATCCTCTGCACCCCATTTGATAATTTCTGGTCTGATCAAGTTTGGAGATGCCGAAGTGGATGATATTTCTGTGATGATAGATTCGGGTGCAACCGGCAATTTTTGTGATATTAAATTCGCCCAATCCTTAGGTATTCAATTTATCAGAAAGGAAAGACCGGAATCTGTTCGAGCCGTTGATGGAACAAATTTATCCTCCGGTCCTATAGTTCATGAAACTGAGGACATCTGGTTGAGAGGGCCCAGTAGTCATCTAAGTATGTTGAGGTTCAGTCTCATCGACGCACCACAATTCCAGCTCATCTTGGGTTTACCTTGGCTTACAGAGCACAATCCCAGGATTGATTGGGCTAAGAGATCCATCGACATGAACTCAGACTATTGCAAAGGGCATTGCCATGATTGGAGTGTCAATTTTCCTCCAGCTTCTCCTCCTCTGTTGTTGGCCAGTCAGTCTAAATCAATCTGTTTCTTGGAAACCCAAGACATTCCAATGGAATATCAAGACTTGGCATCAGTTTTTGACGAACAGGAGGCTAACAAGTTGCCTCCGCATCGAGAGTATGACTGCAAGATCGAATTGGAGGCTGGCGCTTCGTTGCCGTGCAGTAGAATTTATGCGCTTTCTGAAAAGGAAAATCAGCATCTAAAGGAGTACATAGATCAGTACCTGGCTAATGGTTTTATCCGCCCTTCACAGTCACCAGTCTCCTCTCCACTTTTTTTATTCCTAAGAAAGATGGAAGGTTGAGAACTTGCATCGATTATCGAGCATTGAATCTCGTCACCAAGAAAAACAGATATCCATTGCCTTTAATTTCCGAATTGCTTGATCAAGTCAAAGGAGCCAAGGTGTACACGAAATTAGATCTAAGGGGAGCTTATCATTTAGTGCGCATGGCAGAAGGCGAAGAGTGGAAGACTGCATTTCGAACTCGACTGGGTCTTTTCGAGTACCAGGTCATGCCTTTTGGCCTGTGTAATGCGCCTGCTGCTTTCCAGCATTTCGTGAATGACATTTTGAGAGAGTTCCTGGATCGTTTTGCAGTCGTGTATATCGACGATATTCTTATTTTTTCCGCCAACATGAAAGAACATATTCAACATGTACGATTGATCCTGAAGAAGTTGCTTGAAAATCAACTTTTTGTTAAGTTGGAGAAATGTGTCTTTCATTCTACGCAAGTGGAATTTTTGGGGTTTGTGTTATCCCCTGAAGGAGTGTCCATGGATGATGCTAAAGTAAAGGTCATTAGAGATTGGCCCTCTCCACGTAATGTGAAGGAGGTGCAGAGTTTCATTGGCTTTGCCAATTTCTACAGGCGATTCATTCCAGGTTTCTCTGAGAAGGTATCCACGCTAACTCGCCTGTTGAAGAAGGGGGTCAAGTTCGAGTGGACCACAGAAACTGAGGGAGCTTTCCAGGAATTAAAGAAGATCTTTATCTCGGCCCCTGTTCTTTTGCATCCAAACCCCGAGGAGTCTTTTTTCGTTGAGGCCGATGCCTCCAATTTGGCCATCGGTGGAATCCTTTCTCAGAGGCACAAGAATACTGGCCAACTTCATCCAGTGGCATTCAGATCTCGAAAACTGACACCTGCAGAAATGAACTACTCAATTGCTGATAAAGAATTATTGGCAGTCAAAGATGCCTTTCAAGAGTGGAGACATTATTTGCTAGGTGCCCGACATGAGGTCACTGTGTTCACAGACCATAGAAATCTCCAGTTTTTGAAATCGGCTCGTACCCTTACTCCTAGGCAGCTGAGATGGTCTTTATTTTTTGCAGACTTCAACTTTGTGTTAACATACAAGCCTGGATCTGCTAATGGTAAGGCTGATGCCCTGTCTCGTCTCGATACTGGTGAATCTGAAAAGGTGATGGAGAAGGGTTTAATCATTCCTAAAGAGAAGATTGTTGGTGTAGTCAATTTTCCAGAATTTGAAGAAAGATTGAGTAAATCTTTGGCGGATTTGGAACTCCAGGATTGGGCCAAAGAAGGTACTGGAAGAGAAGTAAAAAATGGAAGGCCTTATTACAAAGGAAAACTTTATGTGCCAAATGAAGAACTTCAACTGGAGGTCATTCGACATTTTCATGATGAGCTATTGGCTGGTCACAAGGGTGTCAAGAAAACCTTGGAGATGATTCAAAGAGAATTTTGGTGGCCGGCTGTGGAGACTCAGGTGGGACAATATGTGGCCTCTTGTGAGCAGTGCATAAAGGGAAAGGCTGTTAGAATGGCTCCACAAGGTTTGTTGTTGCCTTTGCCCCCAGCCCCATATCCGTGGCACACTGTTTCCATGGATTTTATAGTGGAACTTCCCTCTAGTCAAGGGTTCACTACGATTTGGGTTGTGGTAGATCATTTCACCAAAATGAGTCATTTCGTCCCTTTAAAGTCAATTCCTACCTCAGCTCAGTTATCCGCTCTGTTCACTCAACATGTAGTCAAGGCCCATGGAATTCCCAAAATAGTAATTTCAGACCGGGGTCCACAGTTTATCTCACACTTTTGGAGGGCTTTTCTCAAAAGATTAGATGTGGATTCTCGTCTGTCTACCAGCTTCCATCCTGAGACTGATGGACAGACGGAACGAGTCAATCAGGAATTGGAGCAATATCTGCGCCTTTTTTTGATGGAAAATGAAGGGGAATGGCCTAATTTAATTTGGGCGGCAGAATTTGCGTACAATAATGCCAAACATTCTTCCACGGGGTTTTCCCCTTTTTATCTCAATTCTGGTAGGCATCCTAATACCTTTGTGGGGAAGCAGGAGAGTGATGTTCCAGCAGTCGAGGTAGTGGTTCAAGAACTAAAGAAGGTGTATCAGGTAGCGACTAGCAATTTGATCAAGGCTAAGAGTTCCTACAAGAAGCAGGCAGACAAGAAAAGACGTTAAATCCCATATATGAGCCTGGGGACAAGGTATGGATTTCGACTCGAAATATGCACCTGAAGGGGAATCGAAAGTTTCAACCCAGATTCATTGGTCCTTTTCAGGTGGATAGAATGGTTAATCCAGTGAGTGTTAAGATTCAACTCCCTCCTAGGTTAAGAATTCATTCCGTTTTCCATGTTTCTCTTCTTAAAAAGAATCCTCCAGAACTAAGAGTTAAAGAACCCCCAAGATCTGTTCAGTTTCAGTCAGAGGAGGAATTTGAGGTAAAACGGATTTTAGATTCACGATTCAAGAAGGGGAAGTTGTTTTACCTCGTGGATTGGAAAGGTTTTGGGCCAGAGGAGAGATCCTGGGAACCTAAGATTAATGTGCATGCTCCTAGATTGGTTCGAGAATTTCATAAGACTTACCCTAATAAGCCCACAGAGAGTGAGGGAGGAGTTTTGGTGGGGGTACTGTCAGGACTGTTCAGGAGAAATCTCCCAGCTCTCTCAAGTTACGCCTCTTAGGTAGAAAAAGGTATAAGTACTGCCTTGCCAAGCGTCGTAGGGTAATGTCTTGGGGATTGGCATCCTTTTGGCTCTCCAGTCTGTTTCCCACTTTGCGGCGGAAATCCAAGATGGCCGCTCGCCATGACCGCTTAGGTTGTCGGTCTAGTCTTTTGGCCGTTTTCCCTCCTCAGCTGTGCTCGCGCTCGTTAGCGCGATGCTCTGCGCACTTCAACTGAAGTATTTGTGGAAACGGCTGCGTTTTCAAATTCGCGGCCGTTTCGCTTCCACAGAAAGAGATTCGGGAAGATTTCGTTTGGGCCAGCGCTCAGGTTTATCACAGTAGGTAACACTGTGAATAAGGTGAGCTTAATCTTTGAAGTCAACTTCAACGAGTGATAACAGAACACGTTTCACTGAAGGGAGTTAGTTCTTCTAGCCTACAGTTCCAGAGAGAGCATTTCAGAGACAATCCTATTTGAAAGACATTGAGGACAGTGCAATTCCTAATTACAGAATTCAGCCGTTTCAAACCACGTTTGAACTCAGTGTAATATTTCCTGTGGGGTATCTCGCTCATTCATTCCAGAGGAGTACCTGGTCATAGAGACTGAATTACATAGAGACTTTGCATATATAGAACTCAGACAATCAGAGACTATCATTTATGATTTATGGTTATGACAACAGTATTCCAGAAAAAGCAGTCAACAGTAGATATGGTTATATATATATATATATAAGTATACTTACCAACTTGTCCACGGAGATTCAAGGAGAACTACAGTTTCCAGACAAGTACAGAAAATTCCTGCAAGAGAAAAGAAATACAGAGAGAAAGTTACAATTCAACTTATTAACTAAACAGAGGTGAATATAGATAGCAGAGGCGAGATCAAGAGAAATAGCGAAGTTAGCTCATACATAGAGTTAGTTACAGTGTGTTTCTATTCACAGAGTCCTACACCGTGAAGTCAACCAACCAGTAGTGACAATTTATATTCAAGCCAAAAGGTAGCAACTTTCAAGAGAGCACCAAGCCACACAGAAGGGACAGGTATTCTAAGGCGGGGAGCAAGAGGCTTGGGTTGGTGTAATTTTTATTGTGGTTACATGACCCTCTCTGTTTCAGGAAGCAACGCTAAGACAAGCAAGGGTTCCAGTCCTGGAGAAGAGTAGCTGTGGCGGTCTCTCTTTTCATCCCAATCCCCTTTCCCCCTCTTTGCTATTTGTGAACTAGTTCGCAGTAGCGAAGCTGGGGATTGTGGAACTATCATCTGCTCCTGCGGAGAATCCAGTTTTGGTTCAGGTACTTGACACCCGAGAGGTCTTGCGCTCCCACATTTCCCCGTCCGTGCGGGCCCGCCCTCCTGATGCATGCTAAATTGCAACATCATCTACTGTGGCCCTGGTGGCGACAACACCCCAATACAGAGACACACTTACCGCACATCCTGCCCAAGGCCAGGTCCGAGCCACGCCCTGCTCCCCCTGCCGATTCAGCACACCCCTGCGCTGAACTGACGCTGAGTTGACATGGTCTCGTCCGCTGAGGATAGCACACTGTGATGTTGCAGTGCCGTGCCCATCATGCTGACAGAATAACCACACGGACCCACTTGCTCAGATGGTGTGAATGGCTACGGGCACGTGCGCCCGGCCACATTTATTAGCAGGCACACATATCGAGTGACAGCTGTGTTGGATGTGTGTGGGGTGTGTGCACACCAGCTGGCAAGGGCTGCCTGGTGCAGTCAGAAATCGACAACAGTGTACATCGTAAAGGACACAACCATTCAACCATAAAGGCCCCATGACTTGTGCTGCACAGAGTTAGTGGCTGCGGATGCACGGGCCTACCGCCACGGGCCGCTGACTTGCGGGGCACTGCGGCAGGGTCACGAGTGCAGAACAGGTTTCTGTAGATGACAATGGGGCTTGTCGTGGAGTGTCTCGGTGGACAGTGGAAGGTGTGCCCCCAGGGCATGATGCAGAGGGCAGAACCACGCTGAAACAGTCACTATGGTGGAGATGAATGGACCAGACACATGTCGGACACCAAGTCCGGTCCAGCCAGATGAAGATGCAGAAAACCACCAGGCCATGGACTCAGACGCCACCAAGGTTCAACCAGATAGTGCCCATGACTCATTGCGCACAGAGTTAGTGGCACCAGTGCTGTTAGGGGATGCCGCCTGCGATGAGGCGTGTCCAATGGTGTGGACTCCTCCACATCTTACCCAAGACACAGTTCCACATGTGTGACCTACTGCACCGCAGTGTTGGCCTGAGGCAGCGGTCAGCACGGGCCATTCGCAGAGTGTCGCCGGCTTAGGTTGGATGGCCCCACCGGCCTGCGTAGTTCAGGTTCAGTGGCACCACAGGACGCGGACTTGCGGTGAACAGGGTTGATGGCACCAGGTCAGTTGTTGATAGTGTTCGATCACCTCCGTAACTCTGATCCGGCTTTCCTCTGGACTGAGCCGCATCTTCCTCTTACTTCTCTCCCTGCGTTCACTGGTGTGGACTCTGCCATTCATGATTGGCGACTAAGTGCTGGATGTGGGACCTACTGGTCCGCAGGGTAGGCCTGAGCCCTCATCCACGTGTCGCTGGCTTGCGTTGAACAGGGTTAGTGGCACCACGTGTCGCCGGCTGGCGTTGAACAGGGTTAGTGGCACCACAGATCGCCGGCTGGCGTTGAACAGGGTTAGTGGCACCACCGGTCGCCGGCTGGCATTGAACAGGGTTAGTGGCACCACGTGTCGCTGGCTTGCGATATGGAATTATGCCTCACTGATCGAAGGGAGTCTGGTGCTGTGGCCGCTGCCACAGACTTGGGGTCACTGCCATTCAAGACTCAGGACACAGTTCCACATGTTGGACCTACTGGGCCCAGGAGGACGCAGGTGGAGTATGTAAATGGGAAAGGAGTAATGTGGGCCAGCATCGGGGGGGCCAGCGATGGTCTGCGGAGGCTGCAGAGGTCGCAAGACTGGTGCTTGGAGCTTGCACCGGCACGTGGTGGGCCCTCATCGACACATGCCGGTGTAGGCAGGTGAGCGGAGCCTCGTTGGTGCGCTGTGGCCGGCATGACGAGTCGGGAAACCAGCGGCCCGGGGTGCAGCAGGCGCACAGGGACGCAGGCCCCGCCGTGCTCGGCGCAGGACTCATGGTGGGCTGAGAGCCGCCGCACTGGCAGACGCGTTGTCCATTCCGAATGAGAACCACACCCAGAGCGACTGGGTTTTTGTTCCACCCCTACGCAGGCCTGGCGTACGCAGGTCCAACCCACTATTCACGCGCATGCAGGGGGGGGCATAACATGTGACATTTCCGCGTTCTGCCCCACGGCTTGTGGGGACATGGTAGCGTCCACTGGCCACTACACTCCATGCACCAGCAGTTAATCTCCACATGGCCATTTCCGTGGTTTGCACTCTGTGGTCTGTCCGGCACCTCCATGCCACACCTGGCATTGGGTGGGTTCACATTCCTTGATCACTTGCCGCTCTCGCACATGCCTGCTCCATGCCTCTCCTCGCATCCTGCTATTGTGTGTCTGTGGTGCCATGCCGTGGCTGGGTTGTGGGCATGGCAAGGCCAGCTTCACAATGGAGTCGTGTTGTCGTGTCTGGTCCGTTGGCATGTTGTGTGTCATGTTGAATGTAGTTGTGCTGTGTGCCCATTGCCAGTGTCGTGAGTTGCATGACTGTGGGCTGGAGGTGTGTGGTGTGTTCATTTTGGTCTTACCAACGGGCACTGCATTTCCATGGGTGCCATCCTGGAAGCACTGGGTGATGCTGGACTGTCCGGAGATGTGAGAATCATGCACTCTGCCTGGGGAGTTGGCCACGACATTGTTGAGGAGTCCCGGGCGGTCCACTGTTGCCTGCACATTCATGATATGCGTGTGCTTTCTGTTGTGGTAGTTGTGTGCAGTGTCGGCAGGGGGCACGAGGGGTACATGTGTGCAGTCGATTGGCCCTGACACGTGAGGGAATCCAGCTATGGTGTAGGGTCCTTGCTTGGTCTCCAGCAGCTCCTGCGCAGTGTGGGTGAAGTGGAGGTGCTGGGGTACCAGGCTGTTGTTGGCATCCAGGACAGGTGTGATGACCTTGTATGGGGCTGGCTGTGTGATTCCTCCGACTCTGGCAGTTGTGGGTTGGATGGTACCAGAGACCGACATGTGCTGCGCAGCCGGCAGCTTTGTCTGCGGAGGGCTGTTGGTAGTCCGCTGGGTTGGTCCATCAGCAGGTGGGGGATGTGGGTCAGGATGCGGGGGATGGTTGTCCTTTTGGGCCTGTAGTGGGCAATGTCCTCCTCTGGCATTGGGTCTGGGTGGCAGGTGCGTTTCAGGTGGGTCCGCTGTCTTTGTGTACGCTGCCTCTGTGGTGTTCCCGGGGGGGTGTGGGGGGGTCCTGGGGGTGGTGGCAGGCCTGGGGTGGGTGGGGGTGGGTGTTGTGTCCCTCATGGGTCTCGGAGCTGCATGGTCATTGTCTCCATGGCATCTGTGGGTCTTCGGGTGTGGCTCTTGGCTGGGCTCCCTTTCATGCTGCAGGTATTCATCCTGCTTAACACCAGCAAAAGGCAGCAAAAGGCTGGTGCTACCGCGGCTTATCACTTGTTTTTGGTTCGCTTCGCAGATCTGGCAGTTCGTTGTGAAAGTGGTGTTGTGGTTTTTTCGTGTGTTTTTGCACGGGAACGCCTACTCTGCATCTGTTTAGGGTTAGTTGGTGGTGTTACATTTTGGGGCAGTTGTCGCGGGAATACTGGCGATGTCTGCAGTTTGCACCCGCTTGTGAATGGGGTGTTAAATCTATCTCCCCTTTTGATGGGTTAAGGTGGGGATAAATCGGCGGTAGGTCCTTGTGAATATCCCCCTGAGTGTTTTATGAGTACACTAAAGAAATTGGTACAGTGTGCAACTCTATAAGGGCTCAGATTGAAAACTCTACTGAATTCTACCATGTGAGCCTATTGTTCAACACTGAATTCAGCACTGGCGAAAGTCCTGTGATTTTGACGTTCGGGAGAGCAATGACAGCCAAGTTACCTCAATGGACCAAACAACAAGAAAGCAATGCAAGTACCACTCGCATAAAGGACTTGGTTAACAAGCACAAAATTAAAGCCTATTGTTAAAACGAAGTATGCCACGTAGTCAGATCATGTAGAAAAAGGATATAAGTTTATTCTTCAAGTTATATCTTCAGTTATGGTTTACTTGAACATGATAAGTTCCATGTAATGCCTCACCGGGGGCAGTCTCCTTGCAGTCTTTTTGCTGCTCAGCCCATATACTCAATCTGCCTCATGTACAAGCACGAACACTCCCAGCATTCTGATGACCTCACCACTGTATGAGTAGCAAGGCAGAGAACAACAATAGGGAGAATGCATTATATCAGAAAGTAGATTACAACACCTATGAGGACAAGAGACAGTGGGCAAAGAACCTTATGTTTAAAGAAGATCTTGTGATCTCCTGGCAGATGTGAAGAAGGAAGTCCGATGTTCCCATAGATGTTGAACCAGTCTGTGTGGTATACACCAAAGGACATATGGTGACTGCCCAGCATCCTGGGAAGTCTGTAACCAGAGACTCTTCTCACTTTAGGCATTTAACTCATCTTTTTTCTGAATGAAGTGGTGAACGAAAGATTGAGTCTGATAAACCTTCACCGACTTTGAGGATCTCTGAACATTAAGACAACAGATCCCAGCTTCCAGTAACCAGATCAGGAAATATGTTTAAAGTGTCAAAGAGACTAATTGAAGAGATATACATGTATGTGTATATATGCTGATTTGTAAAGAAAAAAACCAGAAAGTTTTTATTTTAACAGAGGGGGAGATTTAGTGTCTGATGAGTTTTTATGATGGAACCCTTTTGGTTCCTAACGGATTTCATAGAGCTGTGACATAGAGCAGAATGCACTGAAAGCTTGGTTTAGAATGTTGAGTTTGCAGTTGCACGCAGAAGAACAAATACATGTAATATTAAGCAGTAGACAAAAGAGGGAAAGCTTCACAACTGATGAACTCCTAACATTTTAAGAGGGCAAATTAAGTGGTCTCAATATATATCAAAGTGGAAAGGGATCTGCTCCCAGGTGAATCGGTGCGACCCTTGCAACACATGGATATATTAGTAGGCTATTCACCCACTAGTACCACCAGTAGCATGCTTCATCTTCGGATCCTCACCCACTGTGCCTAATTTGAGTGGGTGGGCTCAACGTAGTTTGTAAGCAGAGCTCTTACTAAAACCTAAGTGCAAGTTAAAAAAGCCTTCAGGATCCTAATTCTTGTTTATTAATAAGGTCCTTTAGCTAGGATAAGAACAGTGTGATGTTCTATCAGTGCAATGACCCCTATATATCTATAGCTCAGTAAGGTCAACATGTTTCAGCCAAGTGCCACTCAGGGTCAGCAGGTTTTCTTCAGGACCGAGTAAATCCATAGATTTTCAACAGATTGTGTTAAATACCAACTCCTAATGCTGGTTTACATAGTACGCTAAACATGAAGCATGCAGTCGTACAGACCATATAGGACCTTTTCCCTCTAATGGTCTGTGAAATAGAAACACAAAAGCATTTTTGTTAAGGGCTTAATCACACCCCTGATCATGTAATTGTCTCTTTCTTATGCACACCTAGATTATTGTGTGCCAAACTTGTCATGCAGACACGTGAGTTTGTTCACAGACAACAGACAAGACATATATATATGCACTTCCAATTCAATTAATTACATCCAATTGTCTACAACTCCCAGCATGCATAAGGAATGGACAGATCGAGGAGACCCACCGGAGGGTAATTAATCAAAGCATGTTAAAGGGAGGAACGGGGAGTTGTGTATAATCGTGACTGGCAAACTTTTCCCTATGATTAAGGAGCAGCCAGCTCCTAAACGCGTAAGGGATGTAATTAATTGGATTGGAAGTGCCGGTTTTACATTAAAGATTCGGAAGAACCTTCTGCCGTGGAGTTGCGTCTTCAAAAGCAGTGGCACCCGTTGTATATATATATATATATATATATATATATAACACATACATAAATTAAATTATAATACCGAGTATTGTTAAGCATGCACACGCTAGTGTATTTCAAAAACTTTTTGTCATGTCTATGACACCTACATGACACCTACATGACTCCTAAAAATTTAGGCTTCATGTGGTAGTGGGGGTTTGTGCGGTCCCTGCTGTCACACTCTGAGAGAATAGAAAACACAGTGTTTACCCTTTGCTTAATAAAAAGGGAGGGGGTTCATAAAGAAAGGGCTCAATAATCCTGTTTACTCCAGCACTTGCTACACCAAGGAACAACGGGGCATCTTTTATGTTGAGGGAGGAAGTCATGACTTCCTCTCTCGTCATAAACGACAGACTGATTCAGGGCCAGCCATCATCAGAGAAGTTCGGGGAGCTGAATAGGCGCAAGGGAGGACACCTTTAAATATAGATGGGAGCAATGGGCCTGTCTGGTGGTTACCTACCTCTCATCTACCTAAGGTGTACTTAAAGATCTGTAAATCTAAATAAAGGTCCAAGTGTATAGGTTCACTCTACCACTGTTGCCTTTTTTACATGCCCCCACTAGATCTATTCATTTAGCAGTCTTTTCCCTTTCTGTTTGACGGTCGCTGTGGGGCCCTGGGCAATTTTGTTCTTTTTCTCTACTACTCTCTAACTATTGAATAAGCAGCTTGAAAACATCTCTTCATAACTAGCAACCAAATTAGATTTATTTTGTCATTCTATAAACATTTTGCTGTCATTTTATTCACGCAAATTATGCACTTCAATTTATTTTGCACACATCATTTGATAAAATCAATCTCAGAGATATAAAATGAACAAACAATCTCAGTTAATTTTCCTGAAATGAAATGCTTCCTCTCTTCCCTATCATGCTGCCTTGATATGACTGTGGTTTATTTTAATTATGTCTTACTATCTTTATAGTCCCTTACAAGGAATGACCCCACATTAAAAGTACATCGTTTCCTTTGCAGCTCTTCCCTGTCCTGAGAACAGCCACTATGAAGCTTGTGGCAATGCCTGTCCTGCCAGTTGTGGTGACAGAAATGGCCCCATCGGCTGCAGCCAGAGCTGCACAGAAACCTGTCAGTGCAACAGTGGATTTCTCCTGAGTGGTGACAGCTGTGTACCTGCTGGAAGCTGCGGCTGTACCTACAATGGCATGTACTACCAACCCAATGCAACATTCTGGTCTGACACCAATTGCCAACAACGCTGCACGTGTAACACCTTACTAGGCATGGTGGTGTGCCAGAATGCCAAATGCAAAACGACTGAACAATGCATGGTGGTAAATGGCATTCTTGGCTGTTACCCTACCAGCTTTGCAACTTGTACAGCCTCTGGGGACCCTCACTACACCACTTTTGATGGTTGGAGATATGACTTTATGGGCACCTGTGTCTATCAGCTGGTTGGAGTGTGCTCCTCTGACCCAACACTCACTCCCTTCACTATCAAAGTGCTGAACAACAAGCGGGGAAACAAAGCAGTCTCATGGACAAAGACGGTCACTCTTGAGGTTTATGGCCAAATTATAACCCTCAGCAGGGATGCACCTTTGAAGATACAGGTTTGTCAATGGAATTTTTGCTCCATTAGTTACAGAATATATTTTGCTTAAAAGGACTAGTCCCATGTCTAATATTGTGTAATGTGCTTCTCACATTATGTATAGGGTTGACAGTTAAAAACTGATTATAACCAAGAGTGAATATTTCTTTTCAGTAGCAAACCAGAAAACACAGAATTTACAGCACTTTTACTTCTTTGTTGCCATTTGGTATCAAAGTTAAATGCAGCCACTATCTCTAAGCGCTTGTCTGTGACAGATGCTCTAGCTATGACCAACTTGGGTAAAGTAAAGCCACTTAATATGCCCTTTTGGCCATCCCTAGAGTCCCTGAACCCTCAGGATCTACTTCCACTCCCATTGATGTGTAGTGACCATCAGGATCTTAACTGAAATATCAGCAGGGTCTCAGTCTAAAGTAAGCAATACTACCATGATGACATGCTCCTTCAGTGAAAGCGGGACGGAGCTTTGCTTTCTGAAAGCTCAGGTATCAGAATTGCGGCAACAAAGATCACTGCGCATATGCATACATCCCAAATCAATGTCCTCTCAGAAAGAACTGCACCTTGCACCCTTGTTCTTAGTTCTGTATTGGCCTGGTCTGAAAAAACATGCCTAAAAGAGCCACATCCTCTATTAGCAAAAGATGAGTGGAATTTTATGAACATATTCAGCACCACATGGGCAGGCTCAGACATGGTCCATTGCCGGTTATAATAAATCTGTGCTGCCGAAACAGCACCCATTTACTCAGAGAATCTACAAATTATACTATGTGCTTTACTCTGTGGAGCCCAAAAGAGGCATAAATTGCACTGTGCTGTGTAGAATGTTCTTCAACAAAACCAGGTGAATTGACCCATTCTGAGGCTGCACTTTGACAAAGAAAGCATTCATTTTACATCCCCAGCATCACCACATTTAGTGTTCAACTCTACTATCTTAACGTCAAAATGAATCTTGGAATCCATGATACCTAAACAAGACTTGACAGTAACATCAACCCTACAAACAAATGTGACCTGAATAATGGAAACATGCTGAGCTGTACTTCTTCTTTCCATCAAAATAGAAAATGCACTAGAATAGAAAGTTGCACTTTGTGCAATTCTCACACTACTTCTTCTGTACTGTACTACCTCCAATGCTGCTTCATAGAATAGCAACGTTTGCTGTCACTAAATGGCCTATAGCTTACAGTCTGCATTCAGGCATTTAATCTATGTCAAGGAGAGCAGGTAGGGATCCAGATCACACACGACTAGTACATTTATAATACATGGAATTCTGTAATACCTGTGTAAACGCCAATCTCTAATTTCTTTATAATCAGTCACTTGTGATGCCCTCAGTCGCTGATTATAAAGAAAAGACTTCAGAACTCAACTATTATAGGTTATTGCAGTCGAGTTCTGAAGTCACAATGCCTGGTGCCGGAACCAGCAGCCGAAGTAAAAGGCAAGTCAGGTCACGGAGAAGCTGTTTAAAGCAACGACAATGTTGCTTTTCTTTCTACTGCTCTATTTTGAAAACTCACAATGGGAAGCAGAGAGAATATTTTTATTTTTTGCATTCCCTAGAGAAAAGCTCGAAACTTTCTGCATGTTTCAACACTTTCTGAGCTCCTGTAGCTTTTTAAAAAAAAAACTAACTTGTATTGAACATGTTCTAATATCAGTTTGCAACAAACATCTAACAGGTTTTTGATATCTTTAATTTTGCACTAGAGGTTTTATTTTTATTCTTCATGTTTGCAAACATGCTTGTTCTTTCATATGAAAAATATCTATACACCAAGGTCTTAAGGGACTTGTTGGAAAGGTGATGGTGACCATGTATTATGTGCGATAATGTATCCACTGGCATACATGATAAGGATACTGCAAGTCACCTCAGAGTTTTATAACCTTATAAAGGAACTTGGCCTTTAGCCTCATTCCTCTGTATGGTTATGGAACTCCTTTGACTTGCAGTATCCTTATAATGTACAGAAGGGGGTACTTTATCTCTTATATTAGCCCAGTCCATTCTTCATCTCAAAACAAAGAATTGAGCAGTAAAAGAGCAACAAGCACCAAACAATATACAGATCATGCCCTAAGAAGTACATCTTCATTCTGCTGTGTTTTTTGGAATTTGAGGAATAGATTAGAAGAACATTGTATTTAATGGTCACATTAACCTTTCATGTGCTGCAGTCGAATCTTAATGAGGTGCAAAGATAACTCCATTCATGGACATCTTTTACATGGGGTGGGACTAGAATCCTGGAAATAAATGTTTGAGTGCTGGGTAATGAGACAGGAATGAATGAGAGGCAGTGCCTAGAAAGACGATATTCAAGGAAAGGACACAAAGATGAGAGCTAGGAGCAGGTCACAAGGAAGGTAGAACTGATAGTATGAATTAAGGAGGGAAAAAGACAATAAAAGGACTTTTTTATGGAAAATAAGCAGCCCCATGGACTTTTCACAGGGCAAAAAAAGAGTTACCACTGATAGCCACTGATATTTGCAATGTATGGAAAGATTGGAAAACACTGGAAATCCCTCATTGGGATTCATAACAAATAAAAAATGAAGACAGAAAAGCCTAGATATAGTGTAAGGTTGCATTATGTCAACAAGAAATTCAAAGTAAAAACAATGCGGCCACAATACATGCACACTAGGGTACAGTAGATAGTCTTGCAAATTTACTATAGCTTATTAGTCAAACACACAGCAGATTCAATCCTTGTTTCAGAGGGGGAGACAATAATGTGCCTTAATCACAAATGCAGGAAATAGATCAGCGAGGAGACAAAGACAGATGGGA
This sequence comes from Calotriton arnoldi, assembly GCA_963921515.1. NCBI lineage: Eukaryota > Metazoa > Chordata > Amphibia > Caudata > Salamandridae > Calotriton > Calotriton arnoldi. The sequence continues at coordinate 220,008 of CAWUFW010017955.1, forward strand.
TAAGCATGAGCTCCTCATATTGTTGGGTAACTAAGGCTCCAGATGCCATACACTCATACTGTATTGTGTGCTACTAGACAGACTGAAGGTTGCATGGGCACAAGTGATTATCTTCTAATAGATAGGTTGCCCACCTATTTAATTAGGGGCAGCGATAAGAGACATATGTTAGGAGATTAGGACAATGCAAGGATCTAGCCCTGCGGCATGTGGAGATGTCCTAATCCGTCGCTGAAAGTGCCTCCTTTCTATTGCTCTGAGGTCAGGGATTATGGATAAACATCAATTTAATTAATTATTATAGTGCTGCTATCCAGGGTACTTCATGTGAAATTAACCATACACAGTACAATTCAGAGAGTCCAAGAAGAAACCCTCAATTTGCTACAGTCAATAGAATGCAAGGGTATGAACCCGTTTGCAGGAGATAATGACCGATCAGGAGAAGTGAAGTGTTAGTGATGAAGTCTGAAAAGTCAAGTGAATAATTGAAAAAAATGGACAGCGTTGGGTGTGTTTTTTAACTTTCAATGTCGTTCAATTGAAAGGTAATGCCTGATACAGCTAATTTGCTATTGAAATCTTCTGTTGTCTTTTGTGTAGGTGAATGGGGTTTTCGTAGCCTTACCCTTCTACTTTCAGAGGAACCAGATTGTGGCCTACATCAGCGGCTGGAATGGTGTCATCAAGACAGATTTTAGTCTAAGTATGACGTTTGACTGGAACAGCGTACTCAAGGTGACTCTGCCGAACACTTACGCAGGAGCAGTTTGTGGCCTCTGTGGCAACTACAACAATAGGAGAGATGATGATCTGACCATAATGAATGGAGCCAAAGCAACTAATGCGGTTAAATTAGGGGAGGGATGGAAGATTGAAGATGTCTCTGGATGTTCATCAGAATGTTCTGGTGGATGTCCCATATGTAGTGATCAAGATTTGGAACAATATAAGGTCAGGAATTATTGTGGGATCCTCTTGGACCGTGGGGGACCTTTCAGGCAATGCCAACAATCCGTCAATCCAACACCTTTCTTCATGGACTGTGTGTTCGATACATGCCAGTACAAGGGGAATCAAGTTGCCCTGTGTGATAATGTTCGTGCCTATGTAGTAGCTTGTCAAGCCATGGGAACCCAGATATATGATTGGAGAACAAACACATTCTGCAGTAAGTTTTGATTTCTTTTTAGATTCCTTCACGGTTCACCAAACTTATGTTTAGACGATCTTCCTTGATCATTGAACAATGTTGACTGGCCAGTGCATAGTTGTCTCAGTACCGAGTCTGTTCTGGGCTCTTTTGGACCCTGAAACATATGTCTGGTGCCTCTCCATGTGAAAAGAGTTGTATTCCTATGACCATTATCCTCCTCCTTGTGCAAAAATGGATTGTACAGTGCCTTACACTGGTAAAGACATGTTACACAGATCTCTAGTTGATCAGGGGTGTAGTTTGCTCTGCCTTTCTACTGTAAGAGTTAAGTGCCAAAGGCCTGTGCTTACCCATCAGTTTTAGTATGCTAGTAGGGAGAACCCAGTACACCAGAGGTAAATGACCCCTTGTAGGAAATTGTCTTCTTGATTGAGGAGGGTGAAGACCCTTCTCGAGCAACAACCACAATCACTGTCAGGGTGAACCCTCTGGTAGCTTGACACAAAAGCAGTCAGGCTTAACTGAGAGGCAATATGCAAAGTATTTATGCAGCACTCAAACAGTAATAAAGTAAAACACAACAGAAAAAAACCTCACACCAATATTGAAAAATGGAGTCAAATTCTTATAAATCAAATGATATAAGGGCAACAAAAATCCAATCAGTAGAACCGGAGAAATGCACTTTCAAAGTTTTAGGTAAGTAAGACACCTAAAAGCATAAAGTGCCACTTGTGGTCATATTTTTGTGCTAGGCTAGGGGAAAGTCACAAGTTCAGGCAGATCGCGATAGGGCGCTGGATGGGCACAGGAACTAGGTTAGTCCAGCTGAAAAAGTCCCCTTCTCAAAGTCTGGCGCGTAGCATCTAGTCCACGCTGGAGGAGGCCGTGAAGATCAGAGACAGCCTCGTGGATGGTTGTAGCTGTAGAACGAAGAGCAGGCCAGGCATTTTGACGGTTGTCACTGTAACTCGAAGATCCGGTCGGGCGTCGCAGGTGGTCGTTGCTGGAACTTCATGTTGGCGGTCACCATGGGCTGTCGCTGTTGTATTGCAAAGTGCTGATCTCACATTGCCGGTCATTGTAGTGGTTGTTGTAGTGTAAAGAGTCGGATTCATTTGAGGTTTCCGTTGGCGGTCGTTGCAAAGCAATCTAAACTTCAGGATTTCGCCTTTTTTGGCAGAGGAATGCACTCTAATGCCAGCCAAGGGTCCAGGACCTGGGGAGGTATCTCTTGGGGATCAGGGACTCATTCTAGCAGAGGCCAGCAGGGCAAAGGCAGGCCCAGTTCCAGGTCCAGGCAGGTCCTGTGACAGCAGGTCAGCTGGGCAGTTGCAAGGAGGCCTCTTGTAACCCTGTAGATCAGAACAGGAGGCAAGCCAGCTAGCACATGGAGTCAATCTGGTGGCCCTGGGTTCAAGGAGAAGGTCCAGTCTTCCTTCCTACTGCAGCAGGGCAGCAGAACAGTCCTTTCAGCAGTAGGGCAGCAGAGCAGTCCGTCTTCCTAATGTACCACAGGTCTAGAAGTGATCAGATGAGTGATTCAAGAGGTCCTATATGTATACCTGGTGCCAGCCTATGAAGTAGGTGGACTTCTATACTACCCCCACATCTGGTTCTGGAAAGTTCCTCCTTTCCCAGCCAAGGCTCCAAGTAGTCTAGGGTGACAAATGGCTGGTGTCAAGTTCCTTTGAGTGTGAGCTAAAGGCAGCTCTGTGAAGTGCAATTAGGGCAGGGAACAATTCCGCCCAACTATCCTGGCAGGATGGCCCATGGTGCAAACACCTAGTCCCCCTTTATCACACTGTCTGGGAAGCATACACAAAGGCCAGCTGCCAAGCTATTTACAGTCCTGTTACCCAGGGCACAGGCAGCAGGCACCAAATGGATAGGACAAGAAAATGGCAAGTTTCTAAAAGTGCATTTTCAAAATTGTGACTTAGTTCCGACTTTTTTATTCAAGACGGTTTTAAATTACAATTCATTTGAGTATAAACATAATTTTCATACCTGCTCCCAAAATTAAGTTAACACTTTTTAATTGTAATAGGGCAACCCAATGTTATCCTATCAGTGGGATAGGACTTGCTATGTATTTCACTACCAGTACATGTAGAACTTAAATCCACATGTCCTACTGTTCCAATACCATGCACTCTGCCCTATGAGCCTTTAGGGCCTAATTGAGGGGTGACTTATACGTACTGGAATGGAAGGTTTTCGGCCTGGCAGAAGGTGTATTTTGCCAGTACAAATTGGCATTTTAAAATTGCACTACAGGCTGTAGTGGCAGGCCTGATACATGTTTGAAAAGACTACTTTAGTGAGTGGCACAATGCATGCTGCAGGCCCACTAGTAGCATTTAATTTACAGGCCCTGGGTACATTTGGTACTATTACAAGGACAGGACCCCCGTTGATAGAAACAAGTATGTTTATTAGAAACATACAACGGCCCTTGATGGTCAGCCAGCTGCTCCCTTGGTCAACTGCTCCAATACAATTCCAGAACCCCCCTACCTCACATGGAGCAAGTTACCAGGGAACAGCCAGCATTCCACAAGGAATGTACACTATGTAATATAGAAGGATGAGTTAATGTTACAGAACTACAATACAATGCATGTTACAAGATTCAACACATCTCCCCCCTTAAACAACAAAAAAAAAACAAAAGCAAATAACAACTTAAGAGCATACAAAATCATCAAAACGTTTAGGCTTAACTCCGATACGAGTAGATCGATCACATACAGAAGTACCTTTTACCATATCCTTGGATTTAACAATAAAACTATTACCTTGATTAGATACAGCAGAGTCAATTATAGCTACGTGGGAACTCCCTTGAGAACTCCCAAATTTTTGGAGCCTTAACCATTCCTCTTGTTCGGTAGCATTGCATAACGAAATTTTCCTGGTATTCCACCACTTGCCATCAGCCAACTTTACACAATTGCCCTTCACAAACACTACTTTCTTAGGACATGACCATTTTGAAGAACCCTTCTTGGCTTTGTCTCCTTGAAATACTCTCACAAACATGCCACACTTGAAAAGACGTTGTGGCTTCAATATTTTCATGTTGTGTCTGTGACCATACATACCTTGGTATTTCTTTACCCTGTCTTGCAAATTCTTAAAATCAACCTTATGTTCACCAGCTCTGTTCATCCATGCTGGAACAGCTACAGTGCATGGTACCCTCCCTTTAAGTAGGTTGAAAGGTGTTTCTTTGGTTACAGAATGAGGAGTGGTTCTATAGCTCCATAACATGTCTTTAATTTGACGTTTCCAGCACAAATTACTCACACCTGCAAGTTGGATGCATTCCACAAGCACTCTATTAAATCTCTCGACTAAACCATTTGCCCTGGGATGGTAAACAGGTGTTTAGTATGTTTGATACCCCAATTGGACAAAAAAAATTCAAAATCCATAGAAACAAATTGAGGACCATTGTCAGTGACAATTTCAGCAGGACAACCTTCCCTCCTAAAAATGTCTTTACAAAAGGAGATCACAACACTAGATTTAACTTCTTTTACAAAAGCAACTTCTGGCCACTTTGAAAAATAATCAACCATGACTATGGCAAGTTTATCACCGACATTGAGATTCTCAAATGGCCCACAAGTATCAATGGCAATTTTTTTCCACGGAGCTTTAGGAAACCGTAAAGGGTCTATAGTAGTTTCCTGGGAAAAATGTGATTTGCGACTGACAGCACATGCAATGCAATTGCGCACATACCTCTCAATATGAGTGTCCATGCCTGGCCACCAAAAATCCTCTCTAATGCGCCTTTTCATGGCTGACATGTCGCCATGCCCTTCATGCATGAGGCATACAAGTCTTTCTCTCAGTTTAGTGGGTACCACCAAACGACAACCTCTCCATACAGTGCCATCCACAATTGCAAATTCAGACCAAATAAGTTTAAAGGACTGAAGACACTCGTGTAGCTTCCACCATTGATTATGACTAAGAGCCTCAATGAGCTTCTTTAAAGTGTCATCTTCAATAATAGCCAATTTCCACTCTTCTTCGGTAATAGCCTTACATACATCATTCACCTCTGCCACCATCCACTCATCTTCGTCATCATTTTGCAGAGACTCCAATGGTAACCTAGTCAAGCAATCGGCATTACATTTCTAACACCAGGCACGTATTTCACCTCAAAAGTGTATTCTTGCAGGCGATAAAGCCACTTGGCTATTCTGGGTGAGGCTTTGCCAGCACCTCTTGTGGAGAACAGATCCACCAAGGGTTTGTGATCAGTACACAACTGAAACTTTGTGCCCCATATAAAAATACGAAAATGCTGTATGCCCCACCAACATGCTAAGGCTTCTTTTTCCACAGTAGAGTACGTATGTTCGGCTCCCTTCAAAGTTCAAGAGGCAAAAGCTACCACTCTTTCTTTGCCATCATGCACTTGTACAAGAACTGCACCAAGACCATGATTACTAGCATCAGTAGAAATGATGGTCTCATCCTCCGGGTTGAAAGGTTTTAGAGTGACAGCATCGACAATACACTTCTTTACATCATCAAATATTAGTTGACAATCTTCCGTCCAAACACATTTCGCTCCCTTTTTCATAAGTTTCCTTAATTCTTGTACTTTGTCAGTGAAATGATCTACAAACTTGGAGTAGTACTCCACAAGACCAAGAAATGACCTAAGTTGGTCTTTGTCAGTTGGTGCAGGCGCCTTCTCAATGGCCTCCACTAAACTTGTTTTGGGTTTAATACCATCACTAGTAAGAGTGTGACCTAAGTACTCTACCTCACTCACACCAAATTTGCATTTCTCAAGACCAATAGTGAGACCAGCGTTTAACAATCTCTTCAAAACGTTCTCCAAGATTAAATCATGTTGAATACTATCACACCCCCACACCAAAACATTGTCTTGAAATACTAAGACATTTTTTAAATTAGCCAACACACTTTGCATAACTTTTTGAAAGACAGCGGATGCAGAAGCAAGTCCAAATGGCATTCGGATAAATTGAAACGCTCCTTCTGGGGTGATAAAAGATGTAAGATGTCTGGACTCTTCATGTAATGAAATCTGGTGGTACGCGCTAGATAAATCCAGCGTAGTAAAACATGCACCGCCCTCTACACTGGTCAACATCTCATTGATTTGAGGGAGAGGATGAAGATCAATCCAGATGTTATCATTCAAATCCCTCAAATCGATGCACATCCTAATCTTGCCGTTGGGTTTCTTGGCCAAAACGATGGGACTTAACCATTCAGAAACCTCAATAGGCTCAATCACCCCTTCTGAACACAATCTCTGCAATTCTTCTTTCAACTATTGTCTAGAAACCAAAGGAACATTCCTCACTTTGTGCACTTTAGGTACAGCATTTTCCTTTAAGACAATGCGATGTTTACATTTTTTTAAACAACCTAATGAACTTTTGAATAAATCAGGAAATTTGATGACCCAACTATTGGTGACAGGAGATGACATAGATAAAATTTGCTCAGGATGATTGGGATTCAAAATAATGTTCAATGCTCGTTGTTCTTTCCATCCAAGTAAAGATTTCCCTTTTTCCACAATATACACTTTGGCTACAGTTTTCCAGTCTTGAAAACTCATTTCAGTCATAACATAACCTAAAACAGGCAGTTTGTACCCACAATACCCTTCAGGAGTGACATCAGTGGCATGTAATTCCTCCAAACCAAAACCCAAACTTTGCCAAGTGAACTTATCAATAATGGTGAATCGAGAACAAGAATCTACCCAGACCTGTACTTCCTTCCCCTAGATCTTAATGATGCATTTGGGAGGACGATAACAATCCTTGTTCCCCTCCCAATTACAAACTTGGGAACCATCACAATTACTACAATTACACACCTGGACAGACTCAATCATCAATAATTCCACCACCTCCTCTTCACTTTCACAAGAAATGTCATAATCTTTTACCATATTTACTGATTTTTTGTAACCAGAATAACCACCACCTTTGCATACTCTAGCAAAATGCCCCAATGTCCTACATTTGTAACATCTACTTTTTGCAGCAGGACAATGATTAGCATCTGCAGTGTGCCTAAGACTGCTGCATCTGAAACAGGATTTAGATTTCACTATATCTAGCTTTCTTTCGTTCATTTTAATTTCATCTTCTTTCTTAACACCTTTTCTGGTTTTATCTATACTGTGGACAGCATCATCCTGGGAACCTTTTTTATGAGCAGTTTCACTTAACCTTCACATACCTAGATGTATTTTCCATTCTTCTAGCTACGTCAATAGTTCTTTCCAACGTGGGATCTTTCATGCCTAACAACTTTTCCTGTATTTTGACATTAAACATCCTATTTATCATTTGATCCCTGATAATTTAATCCCTCAAATCTTTAAATTTGCAGGTGACTGCTAATCATCTCAAATTAGCTACATACTGTTCAATCGATCCCCCTGTAATTGAGCACGTGAAAAAAATGTATGTCGTTCAACAACTACACTGACTTTTTTACAAAATTTTCTTCCAAAGCTTTCAAAGCAACTTCATAAACATCAACACAATTACCACCATCACCACCTTCACCATTCTCACCACCATCTTCGTTTAAACTTTCCTCTATATTTCAACAGCAGGTAAAGTTTTTAGTACGTTCCTTCCCTCCAAACCTAAACAATGTTTGAGAATGGCTAATTTTCTCTTTGCCACATACACATCACCCCCAATAGCTTTGATGTAAGATTCAAAAGTTTCTTTCCAATCTTCCCAAGTCATGCAAGGTTGACCAGGATTCTGCAAAAATAATGGAGGTGCAGGTATCGACTGTGTTGTCATGATGCTCAGAGATGACTGAAAAGTTATTATGATGAGTAAAACCAGTTCAGAAAAACCAAATAAATCTTTTTTCAAAATGTTGATGGTGTGTGTGTCACCAATGTAAAGTAATGTGGTGCACACTGTGTTATGAGGTAAATTAATGCCAAAAAATGTAACACAACTCAAAGCTTTCTCACAATCGCAAAAGAAATTGTATTTAAATGGTGATGAATGTCACTGATAAATGACACACACAGGACACTTCGGCAATTTCTTATGAATAAAGTTACCAGATTGTGCCTAGCTGATCCTTAATGAGCAGAATATTGATGCAGATAAAGAGATATCTACGTTGCAAGCACTCGTTTGCTTGATTGGAAGTAATACTAATGTAGTGCTGTGAGCGTACGCCAGCCCAAACAAGAAATGATGAAATTAAGGCTGCGCGTTGGAGACGCACAATATCCCGTCTTGAAATTGACCACAGCAATGAATGTGCATGTCCGCCTGAAACAAAATGGCGGCACATACACGTACTTGACGTTCCCACGATGACGTCCGCCTGGTTTAAAGATGGCCGCACGTCTCAGGATCACAGGATCGACGTCGAGATGTAATGCCGGAGTAACACGCTCAACAGAATCGTGGATGAAGAGCTCGAGCGCAGATATTAGCACGGGACCCTGCGCGAGCCTGGCAGTTGGTTCGAAGTTGCCGAAGTAAGTAATATTCTTCCAAAAATGTTGGAAAATATTCGCACGTACCTTGAAGCAAACAATACTCTCTCCAGAGAATCAGTACGTAGTAGGAACCAAAATATTGATCAAGGGCCGTAATCCGCTCAAAAATGTACAAAAATGGCAGAAAAAGTTTCAGAGAAGAAAAAAAAACTTGGGGTCCTTGGTGAGGTCACATCCCATGCTCGTCGCCAATATTAAAAGGACAGGACCCCCGTTGATAGAAACAAGTATGTTTATTAGAAACATGCAACGGCCCTTGATGGTCAGCCAGCTGCTCCCTCGGTCAACTGCTCCAATACAGTTCCAGAACCCCCCTACCTCACATGGAGCAAGTTACTAGGGAACAGCCAGCATTCCACAAGAAATGTACACTATGTAATATAGAAGGATGAGTTAATGTTACAGAACTACAATACAATGCATGTTACAAGATACAACAGGTACCACTTTACTAGGGACTTAGAAGTAAATTAAATGTGACAATTGGGTGTAAGCCAATTTAACCATATTTAAAGTGGAGAGAACAAGCAAATTAGCACTGGTTAGCAGTGGTATAGTGCACAGAGTCCTAATGCCAAAAAAATGAATTCAGAAAACAGGTGGGATGAAGGCAAAAGGTTTGGAGGACCATCGCCGAAAGGTGTGAGGTCTATCACCCATTGTTGTTACAGTTGGGGACCAGTAAATCCTGAATGCATTGCCCCCTTCCCTAAATAAGGTCTGACACTCCAGCCCTGTTGGCAGAGTGCTAGAAGGAAGGCAGGTGCAAGTTAAATACAGGACATCCATCCCTGGATATTTAAAAACATGAGGTGAGAGGAATGCACAGAAGGTCACAAAGAACATGCAGGGATCTTGATTGTGTTGTGGTTCTGATGTGAGCTTTCCCCTTTAAAAGTATAACTCAGCCCCGACAGCCAAAAACACAATACCCAGTGTGGGCACTGCTGTTGGAAAACGAAGAAGCGACAGCTGAGGGTTTCAGATAGGGTATATTTGCTACTGTCCTCCAAACTCCAAAGCAAACTCTATATCCTGGCCATCCCCATGTGATATGGATGATGGTCAGTTCTTTTTCAAAAGAGGTCATCGTTCTTATTAAAGATGGGTCATGACAAGTAATGTGGTTTATATTCATTGGAAACCAAGAAAGGAAGTCAGAGTGGAAAGGTGGCTGGAATAAATGAGTCAACAGGAAGTCATTGCATGAAAAGAACCTGATCATATTACATATATTAGTAAATATTTAGTTTGCCTTTCTCAGTAGAAATGCTGACTGAATTAAGTAAGGAAGTGATGCAGGATCTCAGTCTCCCTCACTTTTGTAGATTGCCATTGATCTCTCTATAGACCTTGTTTCTTTCCAACCTTTTTGTGGGATACTGCATGCACAAAAATGATTACAGTAGAATCTATATATGTGCTGGTAGAAATGGGAGTCTCTAGTTGGCAGTGGCTTGCACCCTGTCAAAGAAGGGACCCTTCCTTCTAGTGAGGGTAATGGGATTACACACCCAAGATAACCCCTGCTCACCCCCTTGGTAGCTTGGCACAAGCAGACAGGCCTATCTCAGAGGCAATGTGTAAAGCATTTGTACAGAAACACACAGTAACATAGTGAAAACACTACAAATGGACACCATACCAGTTTATCAAAATAACCAATCTTTACCTGAATAAAACAAGATCAAAATGTCAAAAACCAACATAAGCAAAGATATCACTTTTAAAATGTTTAAAATCGTTCAGTCATAGAAAGCTATGGCTGTGTCACTATTATCACAAAGTACCTGGGATGAGTCAAAATCAAAGACGAAAGTAGGCAATGGGGAGGTGAGGTGCCGGAAAAGCAAAGCGATGCATCGGTTCCTTACTCCTAGGGGAGGTGATACGTTGGTTCCTTACTGCAAGGGGAGGGGATGCGTCGGTTACTTACTGCAGAGGAGGTGATGTGCCAGTTCCTTACTGCCAGGTGAGGTGATGTGTTGGTTCCTTCCTGTAAGGGGAGGTGATGCGTTGATCACCAGACATGCGGCCTCTGTTCCTTACTGATGGGCAACGTTGATGAACTCCGTGCACAGGTGCAATGTGTCAAAATTTTGGACGCTCTGGGTTGATGCAGCAGAGGCTAAACAGGCACTGCATCGATTTTCCAGCTGCATGGCAGGTGAAGCATCGATTTCTTCAGCCACACAGCAGGGCCTGCGTCGTAGTTGGAGCGGGTGCCACGGATATCGGAGACACGGTGCTCAGGACTCAGGCTGCATCAATCTTCAGGCCTCACAGCAGGCAATGTGTTGATTCTTCTGCTGCACTGCGGCGATGTATTGGTTTTTCAACCGCACGGCAAGACTGCGGCGGGTAAAACACGCACTGAAGGTTGTTGCGTGGATTTTCTTCTCTTCTTTGCAGCCAAGCCACCTCCAAGGGCCCAGAACTGAAATTGGCACCACTTAGCAGGTCAGAGCTCCCAGCGGAGGAGTGTAGGGGCTGCAGATGAAGTATTTGATGGCCCTTGAGACTTCTTAACAGGAGGCAAGCACACACATGCCCTTGGAGAACCTTGGCAAGCAGGACACAGAAAGCAAAGTCCAGTCCTTTCACTGGCCAATACAGAAGCAGCAAGCAGTAGGCCAGCACAACACAGCAACAAGCAGAGTGGCAGTTCCCCATCTGCAGCTTCTCCAGCTCTTTGCCTTGGCAGAATCTCCTCTTAATCCAGAAGTTTGAAGTTATAGTGTCACAACTCCAGTACTTATACCAGTTTCTCACTTTGAAGTAGGAAAACTTCAAAGAAAAGTCTTTGTAGTGCACAAGACCATGCCTTTACTCGACCTGGCTCTAGACACACTACAGGGGGGTGGAGACAGTTTTGTGCAAGGACAGGCACAGCCTTATTCAGGTGTCAGTGACAACTCCTCCCACCACTCTAGCTCAGGAAGACCCATCAGCCTGTTGATGGGCCATCAAGATATGCAAGGCACACCTCAGCTCCCTTTGTGTGACTGTCTAGAGTGAATGAACAAACAGCCCAACTGTCAGTCTAAACCAGCCGTGGATTCCACAGGCAGGCAGAAGCACAAAATAGTAAAGCAAGAAAATGCCCACTTTTTAAAAGTGGCATTTTCAAACATGCAATTTAAAAACCAACTTCACAAATAGATGTATTTTTAAATTGTGAGTTCAAGGACTGCAACACCAAATCTCTATTTCTTTCCAAATGAAAGTTATACTTGTAAGAGGTTACAAGGCAGCTCCAATGATAACCTATGGGAGAGATAGTCCTTGCAATAGTGAAAAACGAAATTAGCAGTTTTTTACTATCAGGACATGTAAAACACACTAGTACATGTCCTATCTTATAAATACACTACACCCTGCCCATGGGACTGATTTGGGCCTATTTTAGGGGTGCCTGACACATAGAAAAAGGGAAGGTTTGGCCCTAGCAAGTGGGTGCACTTGCCAGGTCGACATGGCAGGTTACAACTGCACTCACAGACACTGAAGTGGCAGGTCTGAGACATGGTTGCAGGGCTACTCATGTGGGTGGCCAACTAGTAGTATTTGATCTACTGGCCTGGGGCACACGCAGGGCACTTTACTAGGGACTTACCAGTAAATCAAACATGCCAATCATGGACAACCAATCACAATCACAATTTACACAGGGAATACTTGCACTTTAGCACTGATCAGCAAGGGTAAAGTGCCCAGAGTTCTAAAACAAGCAAAAACAAAATGCAGCACACAGTCCAAAACAGGAGGTCAGAAGCAAAAGGACATGGAAAAAACACGTCAATGATGCCAGGTCTAACACGTGCTGTTTGAATAAATTGCAACTCTAATTTTATGATACGTTTATGCGGAGATGAAGTGACATTATGCTTGACTTTTATACCTAAAGCTGTTTGGAAATAGTAATATACTGAGAGATGCTATCATTCGGATAATAAAATGCAGCTGAAGTTCTTCACTTGAGTCAAGTGTTTTGTAAAAGTGAGGTACAACCAAAAGGCTTCACATGACATTTCAGGTATGAATACAAGGCCCGAATCACAAAGGTAAACTGAGACTAAAGTCTAACTTTACGACTTTCGGTATTCACAAAGGGCATATACGCATAGTAAAGTTAGACGTTTGTCTCAGTTAAACTTAAGTTTTGCTCTCAAGTTTAACTGAGACCAAAACTGAGACAAAAGTATTACTTTACTACTTGTAAATGCCCTTTGTGAACACTGAAAGTTGTAAAGTTAGATTTTTGTCTCAGATTACCTTTGTGAATCGAGCCCACAGATTTTAATATCACTTCTGGGATGCAAAGGAAGGGTTGAGACATATGACATTATTTCTGTTTATCTGTTTCAGAACCAACATGCCCCCCTAATTCCCACTATGATCTGTGTGGGAGTGGGTGTCCGGTAACCTGCTCTGGCCTCTCCTCTCCGGCCGGCTGCGATGCCCCATGTACTGAAGGTTGTTTCTGTGACAGAGGATTTCTCTTGAGCGGTGACACATGTGTGCCCATGGCAGATTGTGGCTGTGTGTTCCTTTTCACTTACTACCCTCGAGGGCAGGATTTCTATCTGGGTGACAGCTGTCAAATACGTTGTAGTTGTGCAGAGAATGGAGCTGTGGATTGTCAGCCAAACTTGTGTGGTGCCAACAATGTGTGCCAAGTGAAAAACGGAGTCCGTGGTTGCTATCCTTCAGGAGTGGGCAAGTGTATCGCTTCCGGAGATCCTCACTACTTGTCGTTTGATGGATGGAGATATGACTTCCAGGGAACTTGCACTTACATACTGGCACAACTCCAAAGCAACATCCCACAGCTGCCAAGTTTTAACGTGACAGTGAAGAATGAAAGATATGGAACAAGCAGTGTGTCAGTTGCCAAGACAGTCACTATCTCTGTGGATAGTTACAACATCACTCTGGACAGAGGAATAAGAGGGAAAGTGAAGGTAAGAACATAACAGGATTCAGTTTGAAGATTTGTCTTGTATACAAGCTAAGTACTGCCTAATTATGTTAGTTAGTGTTTCCAGGGCAAAATCAGTGTTGGTGGGGTCATAAACAATTATGGATTTTGCCTCCGTCCACCACCTTTTTCTTTGATGGGTGTGAAGATGGCAAGCTGATAAACCATCCAAATGATGCTTGTTCAAGCTTTGAAGGATACATTATGACGGCGCATATTCCCACAAACTTTTTGTAACATTCTAAACTAGACTTTTGAAATTCCTTGTAAATTAAATTCTGGAAATTTCTTCTGGATGGCCAAAGAGCACGGCTAAAGGATAAACACAATCTGGCAGTGCACCTCATCTTAGGAGCCCACAAAATGGATCTAGTCTTCATATATGGAAGTTTGTCCAATACTTGCCATTAAATGTGAGGGTCATTTTAGGATCCTGACCTTGGTGAACAAAAGCGTTCGCTACTCAACTTCCTTGTATCCGAGCCAAAATATGTTACACTTTGGGCTTGCTAGGTCCCTGCGGTCAGCTGGCGTTTAGCTTCTTACAGTCCACTGAACGAAATGTAAATTACAGTGTTCAGAAGAGTATCTGTAATTGGCCTGAAACATTGTAATACACTTTTGTTGCATATCCAGGAAGAATCCCTTCTCTCCATTTAAAAAGCTTTAAAAGGCTGACTTTATAACATTCCCCCAAGTGCATGGTGCTTTCATAATCATGAATATTCTCCTTACTTACATCATGATCTCCATGCTTCCTTTCCTACAGTCTGCTGAATTGCACTATATCTATCAATAATTGGATGGTAGGTTCTCTGTACAGTGTTAATGCCGTGCTGGAAACTAGCAGTGGTTGGTATGTTCGTGTACGCAGTATAAAACCTCACCTGGCCCTATCCTCTCTCAAGTCAAGTCAAGTAATCTTTATTACTGTTTAGACAAATGTCTATAAAACAATAAATACATACAAACACAATGTTAAAATTAACTCCACCCTTCCCCTAGACCTATGCACATTCCTTAAAACAGCCTACCCCCAAAAACCCCACAATAACACTCTATTAGGCTTCAAGTCATATCTCTCCTAAAATCATATTTTCCCCCTTCTGTGGCTCCTTCCACAAGGACCAACAAAGCAGTAACCTATGTTATCAGATATCTGAGTTCTCAGCATTACTCACCCAGACTTATTTGTAAACATTTTGCCAGCGCACAGGCAACATCTAAAAACTCCATGTGCACTGTTGTCTCTCAAAATTCTGTCAACTATCTCTTTCTCGGATCTGCTATCAAGTATCTGATTCTTCCCATGTTGGACGGTGGAGATGCACTTCTACCAGGATTTCTCATTTGCTTTGTCGTCTCTTTTTGCAAAGCATTTAGTGTTGGCAAATAGCATGGCCCTAGTTTGGCTCATCATCACTGTCACTGCTTCAACTATTGTAGTCATTTAAAGGTTTGCAGCCTTATCTAGATTGTGCTCCTTGGGAGGCCAAGTGACTTGCAGAAATATTGCAAGTCTCTAGGTTAGGTTTTAAGCTCAGCCCCTTGGTAGCTTGGCACAAGCAGAGAGACCTATCTCAGAGGCAATGTGTAAAGCATTTGTACAGAAACACACAGACACAAAGTGAAAACACTACAAATGGACACCATACCAGTTTATCATAATAACCAATCTTTACCTGAATAAAACAAGATCAAAATAACAAAAATCTAACATACATAAGCAAAGATAGCACTTTTAAAATGTTTAAAATAATTCACTCATAGAAATCTATGGCTGCGTCACTTTTATCACAAAGTACCTGGGATGAGTCAAAATCAAAGACGAAAATAGGCACTGGGGAGGTGAGGTGCCGGAAAAGCAAAGGGATGCATCGGTTCCTTTACTCCTAGGGGAAGTGATGAGCTGGTTCCTTAATGCCAGGGGAGGGGATGCGTCAGTTCCTTACTGCAGGGGAGGTGATGTGCCAGTTCCTTACTGTCAGGCGAGGTGATTTGTTGGTTCCTTACTATGAGGGGAGGTGATGCGTTGATCACCAGATATGCAGCCTCTGTTCCTTACTGCTGGGCAACGTTGATGAAGAACTCAGTGCACAGGTGCGATGTGTCGAAAATTTGGACGCTCTGGGTCGATGCAGCGGAGGCTAAACAGGCACTGCATTGATTTTCCAGCTGCGTGGCAGGTGATGCATCGATTTCTTCAGCCACACAGCAGGGCCTGCGTCGTAGTCGGAGCGGGTGTCACAGACGTCGGAGACATGGTGCTCAGGGCTCGGTCTGCAGCAATCTTCGGGCCTCCTAGCAGGCAATGTGTTGATTCTTCTGCCGCACTGCGGCGATGCATTGGTTTCGCAAACGCACGGCAAGACTGTGACAGGTAAAAGAGGCACTGAAGGTCGATGCGTTGATTTTCTTCTCTTCTTTGCAGCAAAGCCACCACTAAGGGCCCAGAACTGAAATTGGCACCACTTGGCAGGTCAGGGCTCCCAGCAGAGGAGTGTAGGGGCTACAGATGAAGTATTTGATGGCCCTTGAGACTTCTTAACAGGAGGTATGCACACACATGCCCTTGGAGAACCTTGGCAAGCAGGACACAGAAAGTAAAGTCCAGTCCTTTCACTGCCCAATACAGAAGCAGCAAGCAGTAGGCCAGCACAACACAGCAACAAGCAGAGTGGCAGTTCCCCTCCTGCAGCTTCTCCAGCTCTTCGCCTACCCATATTCATGAGGCGTAAAGACTTTGTTTTCCCATATATCGTTGTTCTTTGGATTCACAACTGAACACATTCTATTCCAATGCCCCATAAATCAGTTCTTATCCATAAGCATTCAAATTATGCTATTTTTTTATTTTATTTTTTCATATTTCACTTCTTTTTTCATAGCTTAGTTTTATATTTATAGTGGCCTTTTAAACTAAATTATTTAGTTTCTTACGTAAGGGATTTGCTTCATTAAATGTTAAATAAATAACTTTACAAGTAAAGCATTCCAAGAGCACAGGCAGAACACAATATAAGCATACATTAGACTATATCAAAAGTAGACCACAACATAAAGACTCATGGATAGGGTGCCCTCTGGAGTCTTGAGTATTATATCACATACTGATGTACAACACTATGCATAGAAATTGTTAGGCTTGTTCCTCTCTGCAAGGTCACTGCCAAGCCTTTTGCCTTCACCCCTCCAATTTTCTGAACTTGTTTGTGTTGGTTTTTAGGACTCTGTGCACTTTACCACTGCTACCCAGTGCTAACATGCTTGTGTTCACTCCCTAAAACATGGTAAAATTGGCTTACATCCAATTTGCACATTTAATTCACTTGTACGTCCTTAGTAAGGTAGTACTAGATGTAATCAGGGACTGTAAATGAAATGCTACTGGTGGGCCTGCAGTACTGATTGTGCCTCCCACTAAAGTAGCCTTTTAAAACATATCCCAGGCCTGACATTGACATTTGTGTGTGCAGTTTTAAACCTCCATTTCCACCTGGCCAGGCCTAAACCTTTTTTTCTAATACATATGTCACCCCTATGATAGGCCCTAAACAGCCCATAGGGCAGGTTGTGTTGTATTTAAAAAATATGGACATGTCATTTTAAATTTTACTTGTCCTGATAGTGAAAAACTTTCAATTTTCTTTTTTTCTTTACTATTGCAAGGCCCACGTCTCCTATAGGAGAACATTGGGTTACGTTATTAGATTTAATAAGTGATAACTCGCGATTGGGAGCAGTTAGGAAAGTCATGTTTGGCGGCTGAGGAATTCTAATTTAAAACCCTCTTTAATGGTAAAGTCAGATTTTAAGGTACAATTCTGAAAATGGCAGTTTGGTATTTTCGTGTCCTAACCGTTTGGTGCCTGTAGCCTCTTCCTGGCTCACATGACTAGGCATAGTTGGCAGCTGACCTTTGAATATTCCTCTTAACCAGTATCACAAAGGAAGGTTTGGGTATTGGCAGGATGGGCCATCTCTGACTGAGTGAAGATGTCACCTACCACACTTGCACTTCAAAAGCACTGGCTCAAGCTCACACACAAGGACTTCACACTTTGTTTATTGTGACCCCAGACTGGAAACAGGGCCTGGGAGGCAAGAAATCCATACACCTCTGTGATGGAAAACTCCAGAAGCTTCTCCCACTTTAAAGTGGGCACCAGGTATAAGAAGGGGAGCCTCCGACCTATTCTTCAGTACACTCATGGATCTATGGATATTACAGAAGAAGGGCACCCTGCTGCCCTTCTGCTTGAGGCCTGCTCTGCTTGCTGAGAAGGAAGACTGGACCTGTACCCTTCATCCCAGAGTAAAGTGTCTCCAAGAGTCAGCTGACTGAACTCCTGCTCTGAGCTACAGAGATATAACAGGCTCCAGGGGCCTCTCTGCAACTGCCCAGCTAATCTGCTACAACAGAACCTGTCTGGGCCTGCACCTGGACCTGCCTGATCCCTCCTGGCCTCTGCTGGAGTGAGTTCCTGAACCCCTAAGATTTGCCTCCCAGGTCCTGACCCTTGGTGTGCCATCAGTTGAGTTCCTCCCTGAAGGAAAAATAAAATCCTGAAGTTTTGGGGTCTTTGTGACTGTGATCCAGCCTGTTCGCTCCAAGATCTTGCCGCCCACGCTGACTGCCAATGCAAAGCTCTGGTGAACCTGACTTTTCAAACTAGAGCGACCACCAGTTATGATCAGCAATGTGAGATATGCCTTCACTACTAAAGCATGCACAGCCTGCAGTGACCACAAATGTGAAAGTCCAGCAGCGACCGTCTGCGACACCTGACATGATCTTTGTGCTACAGCAACGACGGTCTATGACACCCGACCTGCTTTTTGCGCTACAGCGACGACTCTCCAAGATGCTTTTCTTGCTCCTTGTGGGCTGCTCCACCGTGAACTGAATTCTTTGAACAAGACTTTAGAATGTAACTTTTTTAGTGGGACTAACCTCGCTCATGTATCGGGTCAGCGCTTTGTCATGGTCAGCCTGTACTTGTGACTGTCACCTGGTCTAGCACGACCAGATAGCACAAGTTGCGCTTTGTGCTTTTAGGCGCTATACTTACCTTAAACTTGTGAATTGCATATCTCCTGTTCTACTCATTGGACTTTTATCGTATTCATGTCAAATAATTTATTCCATTTTATTATGTTTTTCTAAATTGGTGTAGGTTTTTTCTTGTGTGGTGTTTTCACTTTATTACTCTTTGTGTGCCACATAAATACTTTACATATTGTCTCTAGATAAAGCCTGATTTATTGTGGTTCACCCTGACACGGATTGTAGCTGTTGCTTGTGGAGTCATCACACCCTCCTCAACCAACAATTCAATTTCATACAGAAATGTATAGCTATGACACCCAGTATGGAACTAGAAGTGATGCTCCTGTTAGGGAGTCACAACTATACAGAGTAGAATTAAACACTAATTCACAAATAGAGAATCCACAAGGTATCTCTTCTTGACCAATTACTAATTGGACGTTTGATTTTGTGACCCAATTGGCTTAGTCTGGAGTTAGAATAGTAGACAATCCAGTCAAAGCAGTAGTTATTTTGACATAATGGCCAGCTGAATTAATGACCATAATGAAGTAATGAGAGATGTGGTATTGGCACGCAACCTATGAGTGTGTGAGCATGTAAACAGGCTGTTTGATGAAGAATGGCCACTATAAGAGTACTGTGTAGTGTATCTCAAGCATAAAAAAATCATCTTGATTTTGAACAGCTATAGGACAGAGTGGGGGCAGTTGTCTGGTGTAGCATGTGAAAGGTAGTAATATAAACCATACAAAACAAGTCAGAATGACTAAACAACACCACTTTTAATGGCAAACCTCAATGATATCCTGATCCCTCTCAATTGTTCCTTGCAAAGACCCTCTCATGTGTGGCAGTAAAGCCATTAAATGTGTTTGTCTGCTCACCTTGTTTGTTTACTTTCTTTCAGGTCAATGAGGAACTCTATCTGTTGCCCCTCAAATTACCACCAAGAGACATCCTTATCAACCAAGAAGGAAACAATAGAGTTGTGCAGACTAACTTTGGCTTGAAGGTTCTCTATGATTCAATGTACTATGTATGGGTGGAGGTTCCAAGCACCTTCAAAGGACTAATGCGTGGCCTCTGTGGTAACTACAATGATAATCAATATGATGATTTCCAGGTGCCCACAGGAATCACAGTCAACCGTGCTGATGACTTTGGTGCTGCTTGGAAAACAGATGTCAGTGAAGTAAACTGCTCTTCGGGGTGCGGTAATACCTGCCCATCATGCAACACATTGACTACACAACTGTACAGCAGTCGTTCGTCATGTGGGATGATTACAGATCCCACTGGACCATTTAGATACTGCCAACAGCAGGTCAACCCAACAGACTACATGAACTTCTGCCTCTATGATTTGTGCTCTGTGACTGATCCCGTGGATCTCCTCTGTCAGAACCTTCAAGCATATACCGCTGCATGCCAGGCTGCTGGGGTAATGGTCATGGCGTGGAGGACTGCACAATTTTGCCGTAAGTAGACAAATCAGAAATCCTAACAAGAAGAGGCACAATTGCACATGCACACTCATCTTGGTAGGTTCACATCTTGAAATCATTAAATAAAAACAAATTTAGTTAATTTTAAGGAAATCTGAGGCTGCAATCTTCAGACCAATAGGACCATACTGGGACAAAGCATGCAGTTTTTTTTAAAGAGATAGGATAATATTGGAGATAATGACTAGCAATAGGCAGGATCTCCTCTAAAAGGCACTCGCAATTCCAGAAACTTGGTTTAGAGGCTACTCACAAAGAAATATCGGGACAAATGTGCTATTGCATCTGTTGAACAGCTTCTGCAATGTGACCCAATCACTTCTTTGCACTGTGCTGGAATATCAATTCAGCATAGTGGAAGAGGCTCATGGCAAGTATTCACAAATATCTTGCCCCTTAAGGATTCATATGACAAGATTCCCACCTGTAAACTCCTACTACCCACTGCCTATGGAAAGGTGGAGGCCTGCAGGAGAAACCAGGGGCCAAAAGTATCAAAAAAGAGTTTTGCGATTCTCAAATTGCGATTTTTAGCGAATCGCAAAATGCAATGTATGTAGAATTTGCAAAAATGTTTGCGAATCCTACATATTCCTTATTTACGAATCGCAAATTGAGATTCGCAAATAAGGAATACCTTCCCATTCATTCCTATGGGCTAGGAGGCCCTTAGGAATGAATGGGAAGACATTCTCAATTTGCGATTACCAATTAGAGAATCGCAAATTGAGAATGCAATTTCAAGGTTGCAAGGGTGCCAAAAGGACACCCTGTTACACCCTGAAATATGCATGTGTGCACATTTTGCGCACATACATGCCCTAAGGGCATGTATGTGCAACATATGGCACTTTTAAACAATCAAAAAAGTGCTTTTTTAAAGAAAATCGCAAATTACCACCAACTTGAAGTTGGTGGTAATTTGCAATTCCTTAAGGCCAAATAGCTAATTTCTGGTGCTTCCAGAATTGCATTTAAGGAATCGCAATTTGCAATTCCTTAATTGCATTCAGCAAAATAGAGAATCGCAAATTTTGCGATTCTCTATTTTGCGATGGCCTTTTGGGATGATACATCCCAAAAGGCTTTTTCCCATTCGCAAACGGGTAGATTCTGAGAATCTGCCCGTTTGCAAACGGGAAAAAGGCTTGATACATATGGCCCACAGTCTCCAATTCTAATTTGCAAAGTGTCAATACTGAAGCTTGGAGACTAGCAGTCAGTAACCTAGCGATGTTTTGTGACCACAGGAGTGAAGG